>PVJS01017207.1:0-36457 GCA_004027185.1 Glis glis | reverse complement strand
GTATGATACCCAGTAGTGGTATAGCCAGATCATATGGTGGATCCATTCCCAGTTTTCTGAGATATCTCCACACTGATCTCCACAGTGGTTGAACTAGTTTGCAATCCCACCAACAGTGTAGAAGAGTCTCAATTTCCCCACATCCTCGCCAACATTTGTTGTTGTTTGACTTCTTAATGATTGCCATTCTAATTGGGGTCATATGAAATCTTAGAGTAGTTTTGATTTGCATCTCCCTGATTGCTAATGATGTTGAACATTTTTTCATGTATCTATTGGTCATTTGTATCTCTTCTTTCGTGAAATGTCTATTCATTTCAGTTGCCCACTTCTTGATCGGATTATTTGTTTTCTTAGTGTAAAGTCTTTTAAGTTCTTTGCATATCCTAGATATTAGACCTCTGTCAGAGGGATAGCTTGCAAAGATTTTCTCCCTTCTGTAGGCTTTCTCTTTAGGCTTTTGATGGTTTCCTTTGATGAGCAGAAGTTTTGTAGTTTAATGCTTTCCCACTTATTCTTGTTTTAATTTCCTGTGCTTTGGAGGTCTTGTTGAGGAAGTTTCTACCTGTGCCTATATGTTGGAGTGTTGAACCTATGCCTTCTAATAATTTCAGACTCTGGTCTAACTTCCAGGTCTTTGATCCATCTCAAGTTGACTCCTGTGCAGGGTGAGAGGTAATATCATTTGCAAGAAAATGGAAGGATCTGGAGAATATTATGTTAAGCGAGATCAGTCAATCACAAAAAAAAGAAGGGACATATGTTTTCATTAATATGTGCAACCTAGGGAGTAGTGGGGACACACAAGGGACTCCGGTTGATAATGGAGAACCCTCAATGGGGCAAGGGAAGTGGTACAAGGAAAGGGGAAGAGCAAGAAAGAAGCAAATCAGTGGAATTACTATCATAAACAATATGTACCTGTGAGAATATACCAACATCATTCTCCGTACTTCATATGGGTGGGGTAAGGTGGTAGGGGGGACACTAAGAGCTGTGTGCATGTATGTTAACATCAAATAGATATTCATTGTGATGTGAGACTCCAATGCACCGATAAAAGCATGTTAAAAAATAAAGGTTTAAGTCATGGAAACAAAAAAAGGAAATCTTTAAAAATGTCATAGCCGAAAGGAGCCTAAAGAAACATGATGACAATAACGCAATATGTCATCCTGCATAAAAAAGATATCATGTAGCCGGGTGTGGTGGCGCACGCTTGTAATCCCAGTACTTTGGGAGGCGGAGACCGGAGGATCCGGGTTTGCGGCCAGCCTCAGCTCTCTCTCTGTCTCTCTTTCTCTTCCCCCCTTCTCTCTACCTAGTGAGGCCCTCCGCAACTTCGTGAGACCCGGTTTCAAAATAAAGTATAAAAAATAGGGCCGGGGATGTGGCGCGGAGGTAGAACGCCCCTGGGTTCAATCCCCGGTACTGCCAAAAAAAAAAAAGGATATCATATAAGAAGTACATGATTTTAGTTAATAATAATGTGTAACTATTGGTTCATTTACTGTAACAGGTGTCATATTAATGCATGATGGTAATAATGGGAGAAACTTGTGAAGGATATATGTGAACTCTATACAATCTCTTCAATAATCCTGGAAATTTTAAACTGCCCTCAAAAGTAAAATTGGTCTTCATATCATTATACAGTCCATGATCCTGTCACCCTATGAGCATTACTGGAAAATGGGACTAAAGTAGTGATATTGCCAAGGATTCACCTAATATTTCCAAGCAAACTTTGACTTCAGTCTTCTATTAATATCTATGCAATTGCAAACTCATCAGGAGAACATTTTCTCAGACTTTTTATTCACCTTATTTGATGGTTAACAATGAATTCTAAACGAGTTGTCACATTTGACTAGAAATAAGAGTTAAATAGCACGTTGGCCCACCTGTGCCCTATTGTAAAGCCAGGTTGCCTGACTGTGCACTTGGATGTCACAAAAGTGGTTTAAATTCTTATTCTCAGTTACTGAACTTGTACCTATATAATAAGCAAGGGCATTTTGCTGCTTGGGCCTAGTTCCCACATTACACGTTAGAGTAGCCCTGTTCTAGGGAGATAGAAATTTAACACAGCATCTAAATGTGTGAAACATCTTTTTCTCCAACAGAGTTTCACTGCCTCATTGAGCACCAACAATATTTCAGTGATGTCATCAATCAAACATTGACAGAGTTCCTGCTCAGTAGTTCTATAATAAAACAAAAGAGATAAACAGAAGAATTAATTTAATTATATATTCAATGGTAAGGCAAAAAAAAATGTTTTCAAATAAGGAGGTGCCCTTAATTATTCATTTTGTACCTGTCATACTAAATTCTTCCAGCTAAAACCTATTCACAAGTGATATGTAAACAAATGAACTACCACACATTTTATACAGGGCTAATAACATTGAGTACATGTTTCAAAGTAGTACTCTGTTATTCCTGATAAGAGAAAACCTATCTTGCCAACTCCAAAGAGATTTGTAATCATTTGAATATTTTATAACTCTTTGATTTTTTCTCCTTGAAGTCCATATTCTCAGTACAATGAATAAATATGTAGAGAATACTTTGAAAATTAGCATAATGTCATAGTGATAGTTACTTCACTAATATGTTATTGAATAAAATGATAATGAGGGCAAATCTTTTTATTTTTTCTGTGGACCTATCTTTCTGGTAATGTAAGTTGTAAACTTTGGTTGGATTAAATTATTTTAAGTACTATCATAATATCAAATTTTTCCTGTGAAAACAATATATTGTTTGAATTAAGTATTAAAAATGCTATTCTCCACAATGTTAAAGTTATGACCTTAAAATCATATTCAATAACATAATGTAAGAGAGATTTTTCCTGTCTTTAAGCATTTTTAGTTTTTTGTTTGTTTTAATAAATATATATAATTCCATTCATTAATGAATTTTCCCTGCAGGTAATCTGATTATTTTATTCAACAAATATAATGCAAATTACTTACATATTTCTTTATTATCCATCTTGTTAAACTTACAGTGTTGTCCACCCACTTGGTCACATTTTGGAAGCATATTTCTATGAATTAAACAATATGTATAATCGATGAGGATAGGGACATATACTCTGAGGGTTAAATTGAAGATATGCCTTTTTAAAATGTATTCTTTTAAATCTCTGAGGAAACAAACTGTAACATCACTTTAAAAATGACATTCAAATGTTTTATGTGTTTTTGAGTTGGCCTGTACTGGTGCAAGTTCACTGTTGTCAACGGGTGTGCCAGTACTAAGAAGCTAACATGTAGGAAAAGCTATGTTATCTTCAAATTGATGTATAACTAGACAATCATCTTCAAGCAAAAAAAAGTGTTCAGGAAATGTCTGTCTCTAAATAGAACAGTGTAATTTAAACCATTCTAGAATTACTTTGAGGTCTATTTTACTATGGTTTAAGTTGGAGACTTGCCTGAGTATAGCACTTTCACATTCATTCTATGTAAAGATTGAAGCCCAAAGACAAGTTAGAAATCAGTGCTGTATTGAATCCAGTTAGTGTAAAGAAAAGTTTTATCCTTTAAAAATTTTAATTTTAATTTTTTTTTTTTTTTTTGTGGTACCAGGGATTGAACGCAGGGGCGTTCTACCTCCGCGCTACACCCCCGGCCCTATTTTTTTTTTTTATGCTTTATTTTTGAAACCGGGTCTCACGAAGTTGCAGAGGGCCTCACTAGGTAGAGAGAGAGAGGAAAAGAAAGAGAGAGAGAGCGAGGGAGAGAGGAGAAAGAGAGAGAGAGAGAGAGAGAAAGAGGGAGAGAGAGATCGCGGTGCGCGCGCGCACTTGCGCGCTGACATTAGCCGGAACCTGGATCCTCCGGTCTCCGCCTCCCAAAGTCCTGGGATTACAAGCGTGCGCCACCATGCCCGGCTAAAAATTTTAATTTTTAACCTAAAGTTGTTAGTTGTAAAAACATACTACAAATTCTTTCTAATGTTCTGTGTGGTTATTAGTGTGCTGTTCTTGACATTGCTGCCCTTACTGCTTGGTTTTTGGTAGTAAAATTAAAAAGTAGCCCATCATTCTTACTTCCAAAAGGGTAGAGCTATAAATGACTACTGATCTTGAGTTAAGAATACCATGTTTTTCCTAAAGCAGACATTTAAGTGACATCCAAATTAATTTACAAAAACAAGAATGGCATTTTTCAAGTGTTGTGTTCTGACAAAATCCTGAATTGCATACAAGCATAAGGATAATGAATGGTTTCAATAGTGCTACATTAGGTTCTCTGATTTTCATGAGCTATGGTTGGAAATACAGTATTGTATAAAATACATGGGTGATTTTTGTTACCAGCTTTGAGTCTTCCTGTTGATAGTTGTTTTATTAAGATTCATTTTCCTGTCTGTGTATTTCTGTTGTGTCTTTGACCATCATTTTATTTCTTATAATCAACCATCTGGGTCTTTGGACTTCAGATATTTACATCAGTTCTACTATTTGAGTGGTCTTTCAAAGAACTCTCTTTGTGCTTGGCATTTAATGAATAAAAGACAGATATACTTTTTAGGATTCCATTTGTCACATATCTATCTATATCTATCTATCTATCTATCTATCTATCTATCTGCCTATCATCTATCTGTCGATCTATCATCTATCATCTATCTATCATCTATAATAATCTCATATATGTATCTATATAGATATCAGATAGTATTGATTGAGGAAATGTCACTTTTTAAACAAGTACATGTCAGAATTAAACTGTATTCTAAGCATGAATTTTGCTGTAGTTAACAGATCCTGTGTAATTATATGCCTGTTGGCTTCATAGGGTTCACATGAGTGGAGAAAGACTCCAACTAGTCTTACCTGAGCAATAAAAAGAATGGGAGAATTAGAGAAACAAATATGAAAGAAAAAGACACAATTTGGTTTTGGATGTGTTAGTCTTGACACACTCATTAGCTTTTCATATTACATATGCTATTTTTATTTAGAGAGTGCCATGCTGGAAATATAAATTTTGGAAATTTTAGCTTATATATATTTAAATTTATGAGACTGTATAAAGTTATAGAGGAGTTATATGTAAAAAACAGATTGATAAGGAGAACTAAGAAGGAACTTCTATGGAAGTAGAGGGAAGGTCAAAAGAAGTGTCACCTAAAGTCCCAAGGAATTTTAGTCAGATTACTATAGGGATACATGCATGTCCATGTTTATAGCAGCACAATTCATGATAACCAAGCTATGAAATCAGCCTAGGTGTTCATCAACAGATGACTTGATTATGATGTTATACTATATACACACAAGCGAGTTTTACTCAGCCATAGAAAAGAACACAATCATGTCATTTGCAGAAAAATGAATAGAACTAGAGAACATTATGGCTAAGTGAGATTGTCCAGTCACAGGAAGTGAAGGGCCATGTGTTTTCACTCATGTGGAAGCTAGAGAGAAGCAAAGAGGACTTCAGATAAAACACTAGTGAAGACACTAATGTCTTCAAAGGGGAAACTCTAATGGAATGAGGGAAGGGAACTAGGAAGGAAAGCAGGGAAGAGAAAGGGGAGATCTGATTATAGGTACTATTCACATAACCCTTTGCTCATATCTGAAGTTACGTGATTCAATATAACTATTATCTATGGGGAGGGAGAGACTGGGGAGAAACCCGGAGTGAAGCACAGAATGTATGCTGTGTGCATTTATGTTTCTTTCACTCTGAACCTCACTATGATATATAATTGCAACAATAAAATGTCACATAAAAAAGATTTTTCTGAAGGAAGGAGTGATATTCTATGATATTCTTTGATAAATTCATATACATATTGGAAATTGAGCATGGACTTATCAGTATGCATAGTATTATAGGTCATGACAGTTGCAGCTGGATGGAATGATGGAGATGATTAAAAGGAGTTTTAAGAAGAATGAGAGAAAGTAGAGACAATGAAATTAGTGGATAACCAAGTCTTTGAAGCACTCTTTTTAGTAAGAACAAAGTACTTGCACAGAAGATACAAGACAATATAGGACCACCTTATGGAAAATATTGCAAAATATTTTCATGCTGATGTAAAGTACCACCAGAGATAAAAATCCAGTGTTAATGCAGAAGACACAACTAGCAATTGCAGAATACCAGTTTTGTCATAACATTTTGCTATTAGAAATTATTTTAAAATTCTCTAAAAATTATAAATAATTAAATGCAAACAATTGCAATCTAGATCCTCCCCATTTGAATGAAAATAAAGTAGGATGAGTAGGAGAAAAGAATGCCTGAGGAAAAAAAGTCATCCCGAAAACATATGAACATATGCGTTGCTGTGGTTAAAGATAAATCTACTCTCCTTCAAGAGAAAGGACATAAATGTTAACATAGGAAATAATCCGTTATTGCAACTGTCCCTTTCTAGACATCTTGTAATCATACCATGTCACAGATCATTTATCTCTGCAGTCTTGATTTCAAAGTATTCAAAAACAAGGATCTTTTAAATGTGCCTCACACTAGAACTTTTGAAGATATATGCCCAATGTGGGAAGCAAACAGTAAAGATTTATGTTATTCAGTGGCATTACATGAGTCAAGCTGACATCTTGATCAATTAAAGGTTTTACAGCTCAGTTTTCAGTTTTTAATGAACTTTGTGTCCAAGAGACTCATATAACACACACCTACTAGAAGTACCTGTCAGAGGAGTTAAAGATGGCATTAATTCCATCACAATTCAGATTTCAAGCTCTTTTTTTTTAGTTTCACCAATTTCATCTTGATGGATATTAACTAATATTTATTGAGAGTTCACTATTTGCCTAACTCTATGTTAAAGATTTTACCTGGATCCTCTCATTTAGGAGAGGGGGATTTTTTTAATGAAAAAACAAAAATAAGTGTTTAATAAAACAACATAAAGTGATACTTCAAGTTTAGTTTTAGTAGATTTGAAAATTGGCCTCCAGAATCTGTCTGTAAAACACTGAATTCAAAATCTGTTTTCCATGAAGTAAACTATGAAAAGGGTAGGAAAGATTCTAGTAAGAGAGTGGAAAAGGGTTAAGGGGCTGGGGGAGAAGACATGATGAAGGAAACAGTTCAAATAATGCTATGTACATGTATGAAATTATCACTACCAATCTCAATAACATGTTTGGGGAGAGGGAGGGAGCAGGGTTGCGATTCCAAGTTAAACACTCAAGTGCTGCATGCATGTATGTTTCCATCACTCTGAACCTCATTATGATGAATAATTACAATGCACAATAAAGTATATTAAAATTAAAAATAAAAATATGCATTATTCTTTATAGTAAGATTTGCAAGACTTACTGCATGTATGTTTGCTTCTCAATAAAATATTTCTATTTTAAGAAAGAAAGAAAAGAGGAAATTTTAAAATTATGTTATGAGGGAACTGAATTTTCCCTTTTAAAGCTAATTTTCATAATGTACTAAAATAAAGGTATTGATAGGATCATTTGATCATCTTAGACATCATTTTATTTGCTTACAGTAGAAGCTGTCCCTTGCATCAGAAGAAGTAGAGTTGCCTGGAAGGGGTAATGGCCGATAAATGGAAGGAAGCAACTTTGGGGGAACTACCAGGAAAGGAAATGAACTAACTCTATAAATGTAACTGGAGGCTTTACTGAGGGTAAGATTTTACACAGGCTCTATCCACCCATGTTGCTAGCAAGGACCTCACTTCAGATTCATCTCCCCTATTTTTTAGTGACAAAGTTCCAGACATAATGTTTTAATAAATGTTTATTGAGAACTTCCCATTTGCCAGGCACCTTGCTAGACACTGGGAACATAATTATGAGCACCACACATTCCTTGTCCTAAAAAATATATGGATTCCACTGAAGAAAGTGCGACAACAATTATAAAACACCATCAATAAATATGTAGGGATTCAAGTACAAATGTAATGACACTTCTATGATTAATATTTGACCTGATTTAGATAATTTAAAATGCTATGGGGCAGCACAAGGAAAGCCTTTTTTAAATATACTTTTATTCTTGCATTATGGTCTCATATCATAATGTAGTTCATAGTGATAGTGACATACATGAACATAGCACTTGGTGGGCTTTCCCCCAGCTCTCTCGCCACTCCCCTTTCCCCACACAGGATATAGAGATTTGTATTGGTATTCTCACATATGTACATAATGTCAATGAAAGTAATTTCTTCATTGATTATCTCTCTCCCCCATGTCTTCCCCAAGTTCACTTCCCTGGCTCCACTGGAGTTTCTACTCCATTATACTAAGTACCTCTGTGTTCCAGTTAGCATTCTTACAGCTGTAATTTAAAAGATTGACCATGTAACTTAGAGGAAAGAAGATTTGTTTTCTTATGGTTTCAGGTTCAGTCCATGTGAGGCCAGGGACTGTAGATCTTAGGGCATGGCAGTGGGAAGCTGAGAAAGAGAGAGAACAGGGGCTGTCCTCCTCACATCATGGAGGCCAGAAGCAAGAGAGAAATAAGGGGGAGAAGGGACTATATATAATCCCCAAGGCCACACTGCCAGGGACCCACCTTCTATAGCCATACCCTATCGGCCTAGGACACCACCCAGATAAAAATCCATTACAATGGATTTACCACTGCTGGAATTACAACCCTCATAACTCAATTACATCAACTCCAAATACCAATTTATGAGCTCTTCAAGGGGCCATTCAATATCAAACTATAATATTTTGGTATCCTGATTACTCCCTAGCTTCTGCATATGAGAGAAAATATATTACCTTTCACTTTCTGTGACTCGCTAATCTCACTAACATAATGTTCTCCAGATCCATCATCCATTTACCTACAAATTACATAATTTTGTCCTTCTTAATTGCTGCATAAAATTCCATTGTGGGCATATCCCATAATTTTGTAATCCATTCATCTGTTGGTAGACACCTAGACTGATTCCATAATTTGGCTATTGTGAATTGTGCTGCTAAAAACATGGATATGCATTTATTACTATAATAGTCTGATTTCAGTCCCTTTGGAAAAATATCCAGGAGTGGTATAGCTGGATCATATGCTGAATCCATACCTAATTTTCTGAGGAATCTCCACACTGATCTCTCCCATGCTCTTGGATAGGCAGAATAAATGTTATCAAAATGGCCATTCTACCAAAAGTGATCTACAAAGTCAATGCAATCTCTATCAACATACAAATGTCATTCTTCTCAAAGCTAGAAAAATCAGTCTTATATTTCATATTTAAAAACAAAAGACTTAGAATTCCCAAAACAATTATCAGCAATAAGAATTATTCAGGAGGCATTATAATTCCTGACTTCAAATGATACAACAGAGCTATAGTAATAAATCACAAAAACAGACACATAGACTAATGGAACTCAACAGAAGATACAGAAACAAATCCACACACTTATAGCCAACTGATTTTCAACAAAGGTGCCAAACACATACGTTGAAGAAAAGATAGCCTTTTCAACAAATGATGTTGGTAAAACTGCTTATTCATTTGTAGAAAAATGAAATTAAATCCCTACCCCTCACCCTGCACAAGAGTCAACTCAAGATGGATCAAAGACCTGTAAATTAGACCATAGACTTGGAAATTACTAGAGGAGGGCATAGATCCAACACTCCAACATATAGGCACAGGTAGAAATTTCTTCAATAAGACCCCCAAAGCTCAGGAAATCAAAACAAGAATTAATAAGTGGAATAGAATTAAACTAAAAAGCTCTGTTCATCAAAGGAAACCAACAAGGATCTAAAGAGAAAACTTATAGAATGGGAGATCTTTGCCAGCTAATCCCCTAATAGAGGACTACTATCTAGCATATACAAAATACTTAAAAAAAAAACTTAACACTAAAAGGAATGTCTTTTTTAAAAAATGAGAAAAAAGACATGAAGCAAATAAATAAAACACAAAGTTGTGGTAACATGAAGATTAAATCTGTTCACTGAAGTATTTCTGGGGGAAATGCATAAATATTATAGAATATAATAGAAACACATGAATTAGTAACAATCCTTTACCCAAAACAAAATAAATCAATAAAACAAATAAACAAACATATAAAAGATATCTCAATAGGCTATCATATAAAGATGCAATGAGATGATATCCAGAGAAATGAAACCCTGGCAAGCACATAATCTTCACTATAGTTTGTAATGACAGAAAAAAACAGTACTGCATATCACTTTAGACTAGTTAGAAAGATGAAATTAGAAAGATACATAGTGAAAATATTTCTCTAGGATATGGGTGTAGAGGAATCCTTTCATATCCCCACACAGTGCTCATGTGAGGGTGCATGCCATAACCATGCTGGATAACAAACTGTCACCAGGGATAATTAGTCCAATTAGGTACAAAACACTGATATGAAACAGCAATGCTGCTCCTCTTGATTATTTCAAAGGATTCTCACAAATGAGAGAATGTGTGTGGTGTTATCTCAGTATTATTTTTAAAAATAGGAATCTGTAGATAACTATAGTGTTCATTGCTTAAAGAGAAAATAGGTGCTATATATTAGATAAACACAATGAAAAACAGAGAATCAATAAATGGGATGACATCAAATTAAAAATCTGTGCAGCAAAGGAAACAGTCGAGAGTCTGAAGAAAGTTCCTCCATAATGGGAGAAAATCTTTGCCAGCTATTCCTCTGATAGAGGGCTAATATCTAGAATATATAAAGAACAAAAAACATTCTAAAAAATCCCACAAATAATCAATCAAAAAAGGGCAATTGAATTTAATAGTCACTTCTCAAAAGAGAAATAGTAATGGCTAGTAAATATATGAAAAAGCATTCAACATCACTAACAAACAGGGAAATGCAAATCAAAATTATACTGAGATTCTATCTAACCAGTTAGAATGGGAATCATCAATCCTATAAATGATAATAAACACTGGAGATGATGTGGGGAAATAGGAACTCTTATACACTGTTGGTAGGATTGCAAATTCATACAACCACTATGAAGATCCATATGGAGGTTCCTCAAAAAAACTAGCAATGGAGGCAGCATATGATCCAGCTATAGCACTCTTCATTATCTTTCCAAAAGAACTAAATTCAGAATACCATAGTGACACATACATATCTATGTTATAGCACCACAATTCATATAGCCAAATTATGGAACCAACCTGTCAGTCAACAAATGAATGGATAAGGAAAATGTGGTATATACACACAATGAAATTTCACTCAGCCATAAAGAAGAAAAAATGTCATTTGAGGGAAAATTGAACTACAGAATATTATGTTATCAGGCAGTCTCAGAAAGTGAAGGGTCATATATTTTCTCTTATATGTGGAAGCTAGAGAAAAAATAGAAAATAAAAGGGCTGTTAGATAAATGAGGAGAGACCTGTAGAATAGTCGAAGGGGATGGGGAGAGAGGTGGGAATGGAAGAGAACTGATTAAGTAAACAGTTTGAAGAATGCTAAGTCCATATATGAAAGTATCACTACCAATCTCCCTAAAATGTATGGGAAGGGGTGGGTACTGAGGTGGGATGTGGAAGGAAACACACAAAGTGTTGTATGCATGTATATTTGTATCACTTTGAACCTCACTATGATGTATAATTAAAATGCACCAGTAAAATATAAAAAAGAAAAAACAAATAATCTAACACATGTACACATAAAAAAGCAAATGAAACTTGAAAATATACTACTTTTTGAAAAATAAACATAACAACATATATCACCAAAAAGTGTGCATTTGTTAAGAGTAATATTAAAGGCACTATCCTCATTTCCTGTGATGGAGGAGAAGAATCACATTGAGAAATTGTGATAAATAGGAATAAATGAATAAATAAATCAGAATGGTGTTTATGTTCCTTACATTAGGTTAGGGGTATAATTATGTTGACAACTCACTGCTTTTAAGGTCCTTATAAAGAAAAGGAAAACAAATTAAAGGGATACTGTGATATGATGTAGCAGGTATAGTTTGGGTTCTTTTTAGAATAACTTTTATGATAACTTTCAATTTATATATACAAATAAATTCATAGAACCACCATGAAGATATATACACTGATCAGTATATATATATATATACTCCATATATATATATATATACTCCATATATATATATACTCCATATATATATATATACTGATATATATATATATATATATATATATATATATATGGAGAGAGAAAGAGACAGAGAGGGAAACTAGTTCAGATTATACAGTCATAAAAAAACATATGGAAGTGAATCAGCTTCAGGACAGTCATCTCAAGACCCTGATACATTGTACAAATGGGGGACGGGCATACATTTTTTTAAAGAATATGCGCCATTATTCAAGAGGACAAAATACCGCACCAAAATTTGAGATAGAGTCAGTCCAAAGGAAAGGAAAATGTTAAGGATTTCTGTTTCACAGAGGACTGCCTGTTGAATGGTAATAGGTTAGTAATTTTTGAAAAAAATGCTTTCAAATAGTAAAAATTGTAAGTTCTACCATGAATCAAAGCCCATTGTGGCATCATTGTAAAGTCATGGGTGATACTGACCTGAGATTTCTAAGCAGACTTCCTGCACATTAATTCAATGTTTTCTAATATTATAGCTAGGGCAGAAATGAAAGCTCACAGCTCGGATATTCCCAAGGCTTATATATTATGTAGGCAGAATGGAACAATGATTATAAATCTCTTTCTAGACATAGCAAAAACGGACTCTACAAATCAGGCTTTACTTTGGGTACCAGAGGGGTTACGGATATGATAAGAAATTGTCTGAAATTACTTCTCAATATCTTGATGAATGATGTCATCTGTCACCACTAATGTGGATGAACCGAGGGAATTAATTATTTCGCAATCATGATCTGGTTCAAGGATCAAGGTCATGTTATTGCATCAGTAGCACATTGACCAGTTGTGAATTATTCTTGGTGAGACATCCAATTCTTAAATCCTGAGCTGGAAGTCACTGGTGTCCAATAAACAATTATGGATTATAAGGCATTTCATATATTCTTGTTATTCATAGTTCCTTACATACTGCCTCTGTGAACTACAATAATACACATGGATTAGGAAACTAACCTCTAAGGAATATTAAGCAATTGTGAGGCATATTAAAATAAATTATTTGTGTGATTATGTGTATATGCTTGAGCATTAGTGTTCACAATATTTATAAAAATTCTTCCTATATCTTGAAATATCAAAACACAGTCTATGTCTGTGTCTTTGTGTTGAAAGTGTAAGTAAACTTCAACTGACATATTAGATAAAATTAAAGTCATGTCTTATCAATTTCCTACTTATATATGTAAAGGCACCAGGAGCTGTTATTTTTTTTTCTATGATCCAGTTATGAATCTTTGAGGATCAGAGCATTTAGAAAATGTGAAAATCTGGCAAAGCTGTCTCCAAGGTGATAAGAATTTCAACAAACCAATTTTGATCTGAAAATTTGAAAAGATTTATTTTTTATAATTCTTAAAATATATATAAATTTGACAATAACAAATATCAAATTTATCAATGATCTAGTGAAATACAGGTACTATAACTTTAGTACTTAGCCAGAAAAATTTTAAAAATAATTTACACATTTTTTAGATAATAATTATGGCATACATAATTATATCTAGTATAAATTGCTCTTCAAAGCCTTCTTAAAACTAAAATATCTACATTTTAAGACCTCTTGTATTTAACACTGAGTAGGGGAACTTCCCTAGTTTCATTAGAGAGAAATTATTTTTTCTTTATTAAAATATTACACCACAAAACTGAGGACTATTATTGAAGAAATTATTAAAAATACTTTTGAGCAGAATTAGCATTTGCATAACTTGGAAACCATGCACTTAGGTTAGTGTTTAGTAAAAATTTTACCTTTAAAATTATTTTATTATTTTATCTTATTTTATTTTATTTTATATATTTTATTTTATTTATTTATTTATTTTATTTTTTTGGTACCAGAGAATGAACCCAGGGGCATTCTACCACCGAGCTACACCCCCAGCCCTGTTTTTTATTCTTTATTTTGAAACAGGGTCTCACTAAGTTGTGAAGGGCCTCACTAAGCAGTCAAGGCTGGCTGTGGACCTGCGATCCTCCTGTCTCAGCCTCCCCAAGTACTGGGATTATAAGCATGCACCACCACGTCTGGCTTAAAATTTATTTTAATAGACACAATATGCATACTAATGAGGCACAATGTGATGTTTTAATTCATGTATGTATTGTGTAGTGAATGGTTAACTCAGGGTAATTAGCATATCCATACCTTAAATTCTTATAATTTCTTTATTGTGAGTACATTCAAAACCTTCTTTTTTAACTCTTTTGAGATATAAAATTCACTATTATTAATTATATACATCCTGCTGTGCCATATAGAACCCGAACTTGATCTTCTAATTAAACTATAGCATTTTCCCATTGATCAACCTTCCTCTTCCTCTTCTCCCCTTACTCTTACTCTCTAGCAACCACTATTTTACTCTCAACTTTTATGAGATCAACTGTTTTTTAAAGATTTGATGCAGTGTTTTTATATTCAATTTAAAAATGAGCAGAAGACCTTAGTAGACACTTACCAAAAGAAAATATACAAATGACCAACATATATGTGAAAAATGCCCAATACAATGAATCATTAGGGAAATGTACATGAAATTACAATGAAATAGCATCTCATCTTAGTTAGAATGGCTATTATCAAGAAGACAAAAAATAACAGATGCTGATGAGGATATGGAAAGAGAGGAACTTACACATTGCTGATAGGAATATCAATTAGTATAGTCAGTATGAAAAACAATATGTAGGTTCTTCAAAAATTAAACATAAAAATACCAGTGATCCTACTATTGAGTATGAATACAATGAAAAAGAAAACTGTCAAAAACCTGCATTCCCGTGTTTATTACAGAATTATTAACAACAGCCAGGATATGGAAGTGACCTAAATTTCAATCATCTGATGAATGGATTAAGAAAATGTAGAACATATACACAATGGAATACTATTCATCAATTAAAAAAATTCTGTCATTTGCAACATGGAGTGCATTATATAAATGTCATACACATTTAAAATAAACAGTAATTCTACACACATGGATTATAATGTATACCCATAGGACGTATGTCTATATTGCTAAATTCTCTTTACATGTATACTTTAAAGGTCAGTATAAAATGGAAAGCATTAAGTATTTATACTAATATATGGAAATATGTGTTAGATAGAGAAAAAGCATAATTTATTTTAGCAATCCATGTTCTGAGAAGATAGCTACATTATTAAAAACTAACTTACCACTGTAAAGAAAATGTAAAATATTTCTAAAATTCCTTTAATACATAAAAAAGCTAAAATATAAGATGAGTTAATAAGATGAAGTATAATTTAAATGAACTTAAAATATAGCAACAACATGTGACAATCTGGGAAACTTGTCATTTGATGTTAAGGTATTATTATGGAAATATCAGTGCAATGTAGTTCCAGACTAATTTACCTAAATTTTGATGGGATCAAAATGATATGCTCAAACTCTGCTGCTAGATGGAAAATTAAATCATTTTTAGAGGTTGCTAATATTGAACAGCATCCTTACAGTCATAGAAAACATTTAGCATGCAATAAAATATTATTAAGAAATGCCAAAAAGTCCAAATATCAAGGGACAATGTAGAAAATAGAAATAGCTGGATGTCAGCTACATTCTGAAATTACAGACATGGCCTATAAAATTATAACTAATATTCCTTCTCTAAAGAAGAAAACATAGAACATTTCAAAAGCTTCTCAACTTTCCTTTTGACACCTTTTAGAAGAACTAATAGAAGTTTTACCAATTTTAAGTATTAAAAATAAAGTTTAAAAGTTATTTTCCACAAAATGGTAATATTTGCCCAATATATTTCTAAAATTTGTTTCGAGATATAGTAAATTGTTCATATCTTATTTTTTCTGTGTATATTTCCTAGCATATACTCTTGTAAATATGTTTTTTCAACAATATTACCCTTTTTTGAGGACTAATATTGGAATTTTTAGTAAATTGATATGATTAATTTGAAGTTTCTAGAGATTATTTTAATTTATTTGGAGGAACAGTATTATTCAATAATTTTTATTTACTTCTGTATTAAATAGAAACTTTATTTTTATTTATCAAAACCAATTAATTTATTAAAAATTTGAATTTGTGGAATGTCAAGAAAACATAAATTCAATAAAAATGTCTTTTTGTTTCTTTAGCCATTAAATCTCCAAATTCCCCAATGCATTTTATGGATTTTTATACATTTATTGGTGCATTATAGTCTCACATCTTAATATAGTTCATAATCATAGTGACATACATTCACACAGCACTTGGAGAGTTTGTCCCTGGCTCCTTCCCCACTACCCCCCTTCTCCATACAAGATATTGAGATTGGCACTGGTATTCTCACGTATATACATAATGTCAATGGAAGTGTTTACTTCATTAATTCTCCATCTTCTCTCCCCACCGTCCCCAAGACTACCTACCTCATTCCACTGGGGTTTTTCCTCCATTATCTGAAGTCCCTTTTATATCCCAGTTGCTCCCTAGCTTCCACATATGAGAGAAAACATATGATCCTTCACTTTCCGTGACTGGCTAATCTCACTTAACAAAAGGTTCTACAGGTACGTCCATTTTCCTGCAAATGACATAATTTTGTTCTTTATTACTGAGTAGAATATCTTTAATTATATGTATATATATGCAAAATATAATATTAAAAGTTAAATTATTTTTCCAAATGCAAGTGAAAATGAGAATATTTTTAAAGAAGTTTTGCAGAATATCTGGAGATTCAAATTGCTTATTAGTTATTTCACATATTTGAAATTGATATCCTATTTGCAAATCATCTTATATTTGATAATCTCTACTAATTCATGCAGAATTACTTCAGAGTTAAGGTGAACTTTATATGTTATGTTTTACTTTCCTGTTCCTGACATATTTATCCCTCAGAAAATATTTTTCTATAATCATTTCCTTTAGTTTCTTGTTTGTCTTTTAATGTTTGTCTACCTTCCATTTCATGTCCCATAATCTTCTATTTTAAAAAAATTATTATTTAGAAATATTACATAAGTTATATAAGATTATTATATAAAATCATTACATAAAATTATGATATTTTTCTGCTTCTCAAGTCTTTATTATTTTTGTTACAATCAGTACAATCTTACGCTTATTTATGGAGCCCTCTGATGCTCAGCACAGTAAACTTGCACAAATGACCTCAAATAGCTTATTTCAGAAGAGCATTTCAAATTTCCTATGTTTATGCAAATTTTATCCTAATTATCCAAAAGTTTTTAGAACAATGATCCCAAGAGTATGACCCTTCTCCATAAACATCTTCTAGTACTAATAGGCTCTGGAAGCCCTCGTTCTTCTTTCCTCTCATGTAAATGAAAAATGCTAAACTTAGGTGCACTTTAATGTTATTAAAAAACCAGAACCAGTAGGGAGTCTTAGCAGAGGCTTATGAAATATTCCTGAACTGTTGAATCAGAAAAATGTCTAGGACATGATCACCTCCATGTTGTACTAAATAGAGAATTTACCAAAAGAGGGGAAATCATCCCACACTTATTCTAAGTGGTAGTATGTACTTTTTATCTGACCCTAAAAAGATTTACAGAGAAAGAGTTAGATTTTAGCATTATTTCAGAGAATGGTTATATGCAATTTGCCTTTACATCTCAAAAAATATTATTTATAAAATAGTTTAGAATATTCTAGAAATAAATATGCCCATAACTAGAAAAATGTACTTATAGTTCCAAAATAAGAAGTTTCATACATGACATTAAAAATAATTATGAATACATTATATTATGTTGCAAAATAGTATAATAAATCATGTTTTTATATAATACAATATGTTATATTATGGATATTCCACAATTGTTAATGCAAAAGTATCCTTGTGATGTACATACCACTTTTCAAAATTGGAGTTTTGCTAGGAAAATTGAACTAAAAATTTACAGGTACAATTAAGAAAGCAGCTTTGTTCTCAAAGGGATTTAAAATTTTAATATTAAATTAACTTTACTTATATATTATCAAATTGTAAATAAGATTTACACAATTATTATTTCTTATTTCAGTAGTAGGCAAATTCTATTAGACATGCAGGTAAGAATTTTAAATTTACTCAGCACTTTATTAAAAAAAAAAAACAAGGCTCAATTTGTTAAGTGTGAATAAGTTCTGCTTATTTACTATTGAGTTGGAATGGAAATAGAAAACAAAACAAAAATAATTTTGATCAGTTATTTAAATTAACCAAGTTTATTAAAGTTTTGGGTTGGTTGATACACCATTAACTTACAGTTAAATATCTGTACCAAAACCAAGTCTCTCACTACCTGAATTTGCAAAATACATGTGTGTGTGTGTGTGTGTGTGTGTGTGTGTGTGTGTGTAACAAGGGCCCACTTTCACTCTTGTTGAAATTATTTTTTGCAATGTTTATCTCCATGAAGCCAAAGTTTGCAAATTAGCATAAAACTTTACAGGTTCCATACACTTATTTCTCTAACAGTAGAAATTTAAAAACCCTCTCTGGAAGTATAAATTGGAAATTGCCTGTTCAGAGAAATTTATGATTTTATTACAGCTGCATATTGACTATTCCTCTAGTAACCCACAGGCAGAAAGTAACAGTTTATTTATTCAAACTGCAAATGAAATTGGGCAAGAAAAGTAATTAGCAATCAACAAAAAATAATGGAAAAGCATCTTAAAAAACAGTTTGGAATTTATATGTGTTTTCGGGTCATTAGAAAAATAACGCTTTAATTTTAACAAGCAGATGAAAAGTATTCATTTTCTCATACACACACAGGCGAGCCCATACATGGACAGCCTAAACATAGGTACAGATTTTACAAAGTTAATACTAAGACACACTGGATAGTTTCTTAGTTTTAAGTTCTTTACATATTGTTAAATTTCCATTTAAAATAGAAACTTAATAGTGAACAAGGTATGCTTTTGTAAATAAGACAGGGCATGTTTGATTATTCTATATTTTGAAATGTCAGTAATAGATTTTTCACAATCAAAATATCCTCACTAACCTGAAACTAAGTTCCAAACACACACACAACAATGAACACACCCATATGTCATTTATAAGAACAATACTCTTGTCTGGAAGGCAGCATTTTGTGACATGAAGAAAATCTCTGAATTTTACTGGAAATGCCACGTATTATCTGACAGACAATTCTTCTCCAAATAGCACATATACTAGGCACTGAGTTATCAACAAAAAACAACAGTTTACTGAAGTTTAATGCTTAATACATTATTTAGAAGGGAAGTCACATCTTATCTTAGACAAAAAAGTAATAATAATAATAATGGTCTCTGACCTCCATCCATAATTATAGGTAAGACCAATTTGTAACATGGCTAGATCAGTTTATTAAAACCTCATTTTGGCCAGGCGTGGTGGCGCATGCTTATAATCCTAGTACTTGGGAGGCGGAGACCAGAGGATTCGGGTTACAGCCAGCCTCAGCTACTTCGTGAGATCCGGTTTCAAAATAAAGTATAAGAAATAGGGCCGGGGGTGTAGCTGGGAGGTACAATGCCCCTGGGTTCAATCCCCGGTACCGCAAAAACAAAAAAACAAAAAAAAAACCTCATTTATCTTATTCCAGTTCTCCTCAAAATATTTAAGGACAATCAAAATCCCCCAAAATTCCTTTGGGAGAACATCAAACCTTCTTGGCTTGGTAGTCATGTAACTTCAAGTCTCCTCATCTTGTTTATTTTTTCCCAAACATATCATGTGCTATATCTCTATTGGAAACTCAAGTATTGCTCAGGTCTGTGTTTGAATTCCAAGATTTACCACATATATCCACCATGGTATCCCCGTTCTTGAAATTTTCTTTCCTTAAAAGATATTCTATCTTTTTATTTTCTTCTAATTGAACCTTCAATGAGACTTGGCTTAGATTCCATACTCTTATGAAGTCTTTTGTCTCCTCTGTGATTTGGGAAAATATTCAGTAATTCAATAAGTGTAGTTTACCTATATGTATTGCATCAGTGAAATCAAATAAATAGAATGAGATTTTCATCTCTACATGATCACAAATTAGTAGCAGTTTTTGAGAAGGGAGAATCAGGCATGTAAATGTAATTAAAATATATTAATGTGGGTAATAGAAGCATGAGCGATATTTTAGGAGAATGTCTAATTGCAAATATATGGAACTTGATTTCTAAGAGAAAACACTTGCAAATGGACTAAATCCCTACTCATTTATTGAAACTCCTCAAATTATCTACTGCTCAGCAAACTCTTCAACTGAAGTAACTTTATCGTCTGCATTCACAGTACTTAAACATGCTTGTTGGATGAATCACAACTCATAGTAGCTTATGGATTATTAGAAAATTTCCATACTTCTCTCATCAGCAATTCAAGACTGTCCAAATTTTTCTGCATTTAAAAATTTAATGTTCTTTGCCTTCTGTCACATGCATGTTAGAAATCATAACAAATGTCAGAGTGAAAAACAGTAGAATATGAGATGAAGGACATTGATTCATCTCACTACAACCTTTCATGGATTCTCAATTGCTATAAATAAGGGATTGGAAAACTGCCTGCAGGCAAAGGAACTCTAAATGGTAGTTTTCTTCCCGCCATGCCTCCCCCCTTCTTCTCAAAGACTTTGTCCCCTCCAGGCCTGTTTCATTATCCTCTGGTTGTCATTTGGATTTTCTCTTCCTTTTTTCCTCCCTTCATCTCCTTCATTATTATTATTATTATCATTATTATTACTATTACTATTATTATTTTTAAATTTCATTTTTCTAGTTCTTCATAGGATGTGTTGGTCTGATCTTTACATCATCAGAGATGAAAGAGGAAGTTTGAAAGAGTCTGGGATTTGAGTCATACAGGCATGAATTCACATTCCATTACATGTAATACTAGGAAAGTAATTTATTTTCTTTTAGATCAAAATCAGCACTTATAATGTACAAAATGTTATGTGAAATTAAATGATTTAACTTATAGATGTGAAAAATACTTAGCATGTGGCTCAGTAAAATTAAAAAATTCTAAATGAATAATAGACCTTATTAATGTAAAATATTAAGTGCAAAATTTTGAATATGATATGTAATTATGGTCGATAATGCATTTAATAAGGAAAACTTTCAAGTTAGGAAAATGGCTAAAAATCTATTCTATTCACAATTTACAAAAATATGGCTAGTACTTTCTTACTTAAAAAATCTTTTATGCATCAAATAGCTGAAAATGTCAAGTACGTGAATAAAATAAAAATTGCTTATTTAGAATTTATTCCCCTAAGACCATGCTTCTATTTTTCAGATGACAGATAGAAAATAATAATAATTCTGTAATAATGCATGAAATAATTATACCAGTCTTATTCTATTATTCTTCAACTCTTGAAAATAAAGTGTAATATCAATATTATTAGTATCCTATTGAAACAGTATCCATTTTTCAATGAAAATATAGTAAACATATTTGACTTTTATATTATTTGACTTTTATATTTGACTTATATATTTGGGGGAAGTGAATATTAACTATGTGAAAATCCCTTAATACATATTTGTGCTTGGATTGGCACAAAAGCATCTTTGGATAAGTCATAATGTGACCTATCTCTGTTCATGTGATAATGCTACCACTCATAGGACACAGGTAAACATTGATATACAGCTGACAACAGACGAATATCAGGCATTTGTTTTCACTTTTGTTTAAATTTTGTAGAGATGCTGCATACTCTGAATCATTTCTATTTTGCATGAACATTATAAATCAATTAGTCATTCTTTCATTGTTCATACAAAGCAAATATGAATAGTTTAAATAATCATGCAATAAACAAGTCAGGGAAAATTCATTGAGAATTTAACCATCACTTTGAATGCTTATGAATATTACAGTTTAATATTAAACATTCTTCAGCACTGGAACATGAGCTTTATAATTTAAAACACATTATAATTTAATGTGAATGATAAAAATATTTTTTAAATCCAGATGCATATCTATGCACCACTACAGCCCGCATGTTAGTATTTTAAAGTACATTTTTTTAATATGGTTGGTTTCCCGTCTATAGTTCAATTCACATATACTTTTCACAAGTAATAATCATTCAAAAAGTGAAGTAGATGACATTATATATCATCAAATTGTCTCTGTTCTCAAACTGGAACCATTTACTTTTGGTACGTGGTTATGGCCCAACCAGATTTAAGTACCACTCTCGAGCAAATGAAGTAGATTTTCTTGCCTTCACTATCAGAGGCATTTTCTTATCATGCTTTGTTGTCACTCCCTTTGAAGAGGTACAGCAATTACATTAGGAGATGGTTATAGATATGTATGTAGACATTTAAATGAATAATGAGGCAATATGAATGCAGTTTTGAAAACAACATGAATAATGAAAATCTCAGAAGTGCCATCTTATCATTGGTCTCCTGACGTAGAGTCAGTTCACTTTTTTTTTTTGGTACTGGGTATTGAAACTAGGGGCATTACATCTCCGAGCTACACACCCCTATCTCTATATCTTTTTAAATTTGGAAATAGGGTCTCACTAAGTTTCAGATACTCTAAGTTGCTGAGGCTGGTCTTGAACCTTCAATCCTCCTGTCTCAGTCTCCCAACTACTGGGATTACAGGCATGTGCCACCACACTTGGCCCCATTTTCTTTAATCTCATTTTCATACTGCATGGAGAGATAAATTGAGAGAATTTCCTATCTATATTGTAACATAAGCTACGATATTATGATTTGTTTATCAGATTAATTTGTTTTGCTTTCTCACCCATTTCACTCTTAAAGAAAATAATTACATGTGATGTAATTCTCTCTGAATGTTTTGCTTCCTTTTTTCTTGGTGTGGTACATCAATTTCTGATTATGTTACAGGACAATATATAGCATAGGCTGGTCCACATATTTTTCCCCAGACTTGGGAAAGCTATTCTTCCAATGCTATAGCATTTTTAGTATATAACAGAACTATATTTCAAATTTACATTTTATTTCAATTACAAACTTCATAAACAGTGATTCTATAATTCTAGATGTTTGTTATCCCTACTGTAAGAAACACTACACAATTGCAGTAATCCCTTCTTCAGATAACTTTTGTCAATGCATTTACTATTACTCCCAGTCTACTATGTTTGTGGTAGGAGTTCATAGACACTACTGGTTTGACAGATAGAATAAAATATTTCAAGATGTGTAGCACCCTAGAAGTTTTCTCTGCCATTCCTTCTGATATTTTTACCTGCATTAAGTAATGATGTTCTCCTGCTCATATCAACATGTGTGTGGGAATGTCACCTTGGTTAAAACTCTGAAGTTTTGTTTTCTCGGAGCTATAAGAATACCTGCTTTATGATAAGAACTTAAAGTGTAGTTGCTAGGGAAATCAACAGATAAATAATTGTTAGATGTGTAAATTGAGAATGAATTCCATACAACACAGCTTTAAGTGATATTTTAGGGGAAGATATTTTTGTTGAACACTTCCAAAGAGTTACTAATTTACCTTCTCCACAACTGAAATAGGCAATGAAGGAGGGATTACAATTGTCACCCAAATCACCTTAAACAAACACAACGCTTTGGCTCGCATACATTCAGATTTAGAGAACCATAGAGATACACTTGGGAATTTCTAGTATCAAACTATATTCACTCTGATCATTGTAATGGTCCATTTAATTGAGTTCATTACACACACACATACACACACACACAATCAAGCCAGTGAAGTATTTCAATTAGTTCAAGATTCCATCTGCAATCTTTTGGTCTGAAAATATATCAGGCAATATCAGCTGGAAAAGTTTCCTCCACATCATTTTAGACTTTTTAGAATTCCAAGGTCACTGTTTTGAACAGTAATAAGACAGCAAGTGGGAAAATACAAAGAAGGGCAATTTCAGTGTTTCTTTTGATTTTCTTTTTTGGTTTTGGGAAAGAAAAAAGACATAAGGTTCAAGGAAAGAAGAAATGTCATCTTGAGTTGACTCTGGTTTTAACATGAGATAAGACCAGCCATCCCCCAAATGACATGGTCTCTTTATACTGAAATAAAATCTAAGCATCTGAGGTCAGAGTAGAGTTTAAGATGGCAACAGATATAAGATTTTAATGGTGCTTCAGGTATTACTAAATTAGGTCAGAGCAGCTAGACTTCCAGTAAGCAATTTAATCTAAAATTGAAAAAAAAAAGTTTGTGTGGGTGAGTGTGTTTAATGTCTCTTGAATGATATTTTAGTCAGAAAATGTCCACATAACTAAATCTGTGACTTTACTTTCACATACCAGATTTACTCATTTCTTTTCATATTTATTTAACATACATTAGGTTTTAGTTTGCTTCTCTTCTCTTAGATTTTATAAATTTATCACTCCTGTCCATGTCTTCAGAATATTATTTTCTTTTCTCTTTCTTCCCTTTTATTTTCATCAATTTTCTCTTTCTCTCTTTTTCAAACTTTTGGATTTTTTCAGATTTATCACCTCTCTTTTTTTGTTTTTGTTTTTTTTTGCGGAACCAGGGATTGAACGCGGGGGCGTTCTACCTCCCTGCCAAGCCCCCGGCCCTATTTTTTATACTTTATTTTGAAACCGGGTCTCACGAAGTTGCGGAGGGCCTCACTAAGGATAGAGAGAGAGAGAGAGAGAGAGAGAGGGAGAGACAGAGAGAGAGAGCTGAGGCTGGCCGCGAACCCGGATCCTCAGGTCTCCGCCTCCCAAAGTACTGGGATTACAAGCATGCACCACCACGCCCGGCTATCACCTCTGTTTTAAAGAATTTCTACTCCATTATTTTTTAATCTCACCCTTCTAAGACTCCCAGAAGTGCCAGTTAAAAAATATTGTGTGCTTTCCATGATGTACATACACAAACCTATAAGACTAAATCACTATCTGGAGCATGAAAGGGAGGGAAGGGGGAGGGAATAGGGTGGGATTGGAGGGAGGGCTAAATGTGCAATGTGTGCATGTATGATGTTCATACCCTGACAAATATCAAAATGTATAGTTATAATTTACAATGCACCAATAAATGAACATAAAAAATTAAAAAAAGAAAAGGATTAACTCTGCCCAGTCATACGACTTCTGAATTACACTTTGCTACTATTAAGTCCAATAAAAAATTTATTCTAAAAAAAAAAATATTGTGTGCTTTCCCCCAAGCAAAAGCAATCTATTGAATAAGGAAGTTGTTGAATTTAGCCATGAATCTAAGAGGGAAGCAAAATTATAGGTCATTGTGATGTCTAATTTTATATGTCAACTCGAGTGGGCTAAGGGATACCCATATAGCTGGTAAAATATTATTTCTGGGTGTTTCCTCAAGTGTTTCCAGAAGACATTAATATTTAGAGTAGTAGATGAGTAAAGAAGGTCCAACATTGCAAAAGTAGGCAGATAGCATTCAATCATTGACTGCTTGCTGAATAGACCAATAAGGTAGGCGAAGGACAAATTATCATGTTTTTTTCTTTGAACTGGGACAGCCATATTCTCCTACCCTTCAACATTGGGGCTCCTGATTCTCAAGCTTTAAGATTCACACTAAATTACACCATTGACTTTTCTGGTTCTCTGGCTTGCAAATGATAGACCATGGAACTTCTCAGCCTCCATAACTAGATGATACAATCCTACTGGTAAATCTCTTATCTCTGTCTCTATTGCTCTTTTTCTTACTATCTTACTTGTTCTATTCCTCTTTAGAATACTCACCAATATAATAGTCAAATAGTGCATTCTCTTTATCAGCATCTTTGTATCTCTGCTGTTTAGGCCTCAAGTGGTTCTATATCCTTTTAATCTACCATATCTGTGATTTGGCCATTGGTTGTCAATTATAGTCTTTATATATATATATATATATATATATATATATATATATATACATATACATATATATACCTGTATATATATACATATATATACATACATACATATATGTATATATATACATAGATATGAAATTTATGTTCCTTTCTTAAAGTTATGGTAATATCTATTGTGAAAGGGGTATGTGTTACTTTTGCTTTGAATATAGATAAGTTTCATAGTTCTAATCACCAAACTAGGACATGAACAAGCAGGTCACTTTGTTATTAGACTTTTTTTTCCTTAGAGGATGGATTCACTTATTTAATCTTTGAAAAATAACTCAGACATCAAGAAAACTGTGTATTCTTTAAGCTGTACCCTTCTTGGTGATCCTTCAGCTCCTTCAGATATCATTTATTATTCTATTCTTTTTTCACTGAATAAAGAATCAATAATAATGGATAAACCCAATTATCTGCTCACTCTCGCCCCATGTTCATGGGGCGAGATTTTTCTGGACAACCTTCAAGCTGGACACAACTTACATCATTGCCTGTTCAATATGCTTTAATGTTATGAACACAACTTCTAAAGTAAATATAAGCAGACATGAGATCCTATTTAATATTCTGAGATTGTTGGCCTTCAGTCATCAAGAGTTTTTTAGCTGTTTTTTTGTCTTCTTAAGTAATTCCCCACATTCCCGTATGCTTCAGCGAAAAGGTTACCTCTACGGACAGACCTTCTTTTCCTATCAATTATTTTCCTTACCACAATATACTGCCCAGTAATACTCAATTTATTCATATATTAAAATCAGAAATGATAAATATGAAATTATCTAATTTATGCATTCACAGTATTGTAATTTTCTGTCTTATCTCTTTGGCATGCTCTGTACTCTGTTTGTGCACACGTGTGGACTCTCAAGCTTTAGAATAGCAATATGATCTTGTATCTATTGTCTTCATTTTTTATGTGAAAAAGAGGATTATGATCTACAGGATTTAGGCCCAGAACTATATGCTGCAATAATTCTTTCTTGATGGCATAAAGTGCCCTGAAGTTTTACATCTAGTAAGAATAAGACATACACCTTAAAGTATTACATAATATTATAATTAAGTGAAATTATTAAAAGGCAGTTGGTACATTACAGAGTCATGATTTTTGTTTTAGTTGAAAAAAATTATCTAACTAAAAAATGTCTTTGAATATCTCTATCATTCTCACAAAGCTAATTCACACTATGATAGGCCCTTTGAAGGAAAGTCAAAACATTTGAGAAAAAAATTTATTCTCCTTTTATATTAACACAATGCAACTTGATTCAGACTATTGTTGAAAAGTTGAATATTATGGAGAAACATAATTTTCTCATTCTTAAAAGAACATTTTTGATGTTCTAATTGTTAGAACACACCAATGACATTAATGTCATAATTTGGCAACAGAGTTTAACTGCACATTCCAAAATGAAACTTTTTGAAAAGACAGTTTATCATTAGATTTCTACTAGGACTACGAAAACTCTAAAGTTGAAGAAGAAATTCACAAGATGGTAAAAATATTACCAAATGCCACCTGCAAACAGTAGAAACAACTAAAAGGCTGGCATGAACAATGAATTTTTCTTCTTTTCTGTTTGTCTTTCTGTTTGCTTAAATTCATTACTATGGGGTGTTTTCAATCCTGAAATACTTAAAATGTAACAGATATTTAGATACAGCAAGGTTTAAATACTTATCATTTTACCAGGTTATGGTGTTGGTCAATGGTAAAAACTTCAGAGTAAGATAATACTGAGTAAAGTTAAAATTTCAGATCTACTTTTTACTATCTGTAATAAGCAAATAATCTTTTTTATTTTTATTTTATTTTAGTTTTTGTGGTACTGGGACTTGAACCCAGGGGCATTCTGCCTCTCAGCTACACCCCAGCTCTATTTTTTTTAGAAACAGGATCTCACTATGTTGCAGAGAGCCTCAATAAGTTGCTGAGACTGGCCGT
This sequence comes from Glis glis, assembly GCA_004027185.1. Classification (NCBI taxonomy): domain Eukaryota; kingdom Metazoa; phylum Chordata; class Mammalia; order Rodentia; family Gliridae; genus Glis; species Glis glis. The sequence goes on along the minus strand of PVJS01017207.1, from coordinate 8,470 downwards.
GAACACACAATCCTCCTGTCTCAGCCTCTCAAGTACTAGAATTACAGGCATGCATGTGCCACCACCACACCTGGCTGTAAGCAAGTAATCTTATATGTGCTTAGGAGGGATATTGGGAGGATCAATGACATAAATTATGTAGTATATAAAATTTGGTATGACTTTACTTAATAACTCAAGAAAACAATTCACCTGTCAACTTTATTGGTCTCTCAGTGGAAATTAATAGAGTTTAAAATCCCTCCTTTTTGGGTTTCTATGACATCAAATTATGGTGATTTTTCTCCTTTCTGCTTCCTTTTTAGTTTCATTTTGCAGCTATTCCTCTCCAATTGTTTTCTAATTTATGGAGCTATTCTTATTTCTTTTTATTTGTTTTCTTTCCTTAGGTCTTCATGTATAATTTTCTTGAATTTACATGCACCCCTAACATGCATTCCAAATCTAGATGTGTAGCCCATAACTCTTCTGAGTTTCCTGAGCATATTTAACTGCTCACATAGGATACAGTCATGTATTCCTTAACAATGGGGATATGTTTTGAAAAATGCATTGTTAGGTGATTTTGTGTTCAATTTTGTGTACATCATCGTGTATATACACAAATCTAGAAACACATACACACACACACACACACACACACACACACATATATCCTACTTTATATCTAGGCAATAGGTTATATATAAATACATGTTTTAGCACATTACTACTAACATAATGATAAACCAAACAACATGAAATTAAAACAAATAGAAGAAAAATTGATGCAATCCAAAAATGTGGGAAACAAGATAGATGAAGCTTCTACCAATATAACATGGCATATTGCTTTGTGATAAACTTTTTAAAGTAAGTAGGAGTCTGTAAAGGAATGAATTTAATGGTCCCTCCTTCCCCTGTTTTCTTTCTTGCTTCTGGCCTACAAGATGTGAGAATAGAGTCCTTTCTCTCTCTGTCTCTCTGCCTCCCTCCTCCATGCCCTGAACTCTGCAGACTTCAACCAACCTGACATGGACTTGGATTCCTGAAATCCCCAGAACTGTGAACAAATAAGTCTTCCTTTCTCTAAGTTGTGTGGCCAGTTGTTTTGAGTCACAGCAATGAGATTGATGACTGAAACAGAGTCCACTCTAAAATAACAAGAAAAATGTAATATAATAAGCACATAAACCAGTTAGTCATTTTTATCATTACAAGTACTCTGCATAATTGTGTATGCTATAATTTTATATGATTGGCAGTGCAGTTTGTTGTTTACACCAGCATCACCACAAACACATGAGCAATGCATTGAGCTACAACATATATTGCTTATAGCATCAGTGGTTGATAGACCCTTTTCAGCTCCATTACCATATTTTTTCTCCATTACTATATTATGGGAATACCATAATATCTATCAGTCTTCAACTGAAATGTTGCTATGAAGTACATGGTTGAATTTATTTAAATGTTTCAGAGGCATCTAAACTTAACATATACAAAACTGAATTATCATTCTCTCTAAACTTTTGTTTATTTTGTTTTTCTGGGTTTTTTATATTCTTTGTTTTTTTATCCTTTTATTGGCACATTGTAACCATGCATCATAGTGAGGTTCAAAGTGATATAAGCATCCATGCACACAGCCCTTGGTGCCTTTCCTTCTGGTGTTTCTGTTATTGTTTCCAGTACTGGAAAGAGTATTTGTATCCACACTGCAGTTAATGCTAGAGACCTGGTTGCTACCTTTGCCACATCTATTTCACTCCTCATATTCAGCATGTCCTCATTAATTTTGCTTCTGAAGATACTCAAATTTACTCATGGAAGTATCCATGCCATACTTTTTCTGTAACCTTACTATTTGTTTATCTGCTTAACCAGATTCTCAGATCCTCCCCTTAGCACATTCCTATTCATTCTCAGATGCTAACAAGAAAAATCTGTTCATAATGTAAATTGAAGTATGCACCTTTACTATACACACACTTTCAAGGGTCCCCAATAACCCCAATTCAAGGGTTAAAGCGTTCAGGCTTTAACACAGCCTATGAGACTCTGCACCATCTTGTCCTTGCCTACATCTCCTGCTTCAAATAGCAGTATTTTGTCCCATGCCTTTAGTCTTCTTTCTCAAAAATTTTAAGATTTAACATTTGCCAAGCTCGTTATTTTTTTTCTGTTCTATCCTTGGAGACATTCTCCCTGACCTTCAACTCAATCAGAATTATTTATATTGCTATATATTACTTATTTCTTATGAATCTCTCATCTTTACAAAAGTACATACTTCAGGAAGACAGGATTTATTCATCTATATTTTCAGTACTGCACACATAGCTTAGGATATATTAGGTGCTCATAAGATTTAATTGTATGTCATGGATCCCCACAATGCATGTTAAAGCTTTGACCCTCAATATTACTATTTTGGGAGATTGAGACTTTAAGGAAGAAATTAGGGCCTGATCCCCTAGAATGGTCATGCTGCAAAAAAGAGTAGGAGACCCTAGAGCACTACCTTTATTTTTTCATGAACACATTAGTAATGACACAATAATGCAGTGCGAAGGCAGAAGTCTATAAGCCAGGAACTTCCCTATAACTTGATTTTAAACTTCCAGCCTTTAGAACTGTGAGAAGAGAAATGCCTATTATGTGAGTCCCCAGTCTGTGGTATTATGTTAAGGCAACCCAAGCAGATAAAGACAATGTATGAATGAATGAATTATGGAATTAATCCATTAATACATGGTAGCTACTCATATTCCATGGAGAATTCAAGCACAAAGATAAATAATATATTTGAACAATAGTTATGAACCTGATAAATTTTAGTAATTTCTCTGAGTTATTTTTTCTTTAGTAAATTAAAAAAGTTATTCTACAATGAATTGTCTCTATATATTATATTAAAATTCAGTTATAGTTGAATGGGGTATCACAATATTACTCAAGAATTGTTCAGAACCAATGTAGCAAATGTCTTTTATTCTAATGCATTAAAATGGAAAAATAATTTTCTATCTAACAAATTTATGTTCATATTTCACAGCAATTCAGTAAGCTCCCACCCCAAAACCAGTAATATTACATTTTTTTGAGGAAAGCATTGCTTCACATATACAGATACATCTTTCTTTATAAGTAATATCACATATGCCTAAACATTATAGATTTATCTAAATTTACTTTTTTTTTAAATCACAATATAGGGATGGGGATGTAGTTCAGTGTTGGAGTGCTTGTCTAGCATGCACAAGGCTCTGGGTTCAATCCCCAGCACTTCACTGCAATATGTGTGTGTGTGTGTGTGTGTGTGTGTGTGTGTGTGTGGTATATATGTATATGCTATAATATAATGGTATATTATAGCAAGGCATGGTGGCACATACCTGTAATTCTAGTAGTTGCAAGGCTAAGACAGGAGGATCATAGGTCCAAGGTCAGCCTCGGCAACTTACCAAGGTGCTCGGCAACTTAGAGATTCTAAATAAAAATAAATAAATAAAATAGGGCTGGGGTTGTAGCTCAGAAGTAGAATGCCCATGGGTGTAATCTCTAGTAACACACACACTCACACCCCACATCACATCACATCACATCACAATATACAAAGCAGTTTAAATTCAATTTACAAGATTTCGAGTCATGGTTTCCACTAAATGTATAAATACAGCAAATTAATGTAATCTCTCTGAGCTTTAGTTTCCTCATTGGTAAAATCAGGATAACAATATCTACTTTACAGATTTGGGAGAATTGCATGAGATAATACTTATGAGAGTAATAAGCATAGAATAAGATTTATATAAGAAAACCAATATTAAATTTTATCAATGCTGTATATTGTTAAAATCTATTCATATTTTCAAGGCAGTTTTCTTTATATTTGTGAATAGCTCATGGAAAGATATGAAATATATTGCTTAAAATTTTATAAAACTTTTAGATCCTATTCTACCTGTAATTATTTAACAAGACTCTCTAGAGCAAATAATGCAATGGCTGGCTTCTATCCAGGATTAAATGTGTCTAAACAAACTAAAAACAATAAATTTTATAGTAAGGGGAGAAAAATAAAGACCAGATATAGAATATTATGTAAACACTAAACTTAAAATATACAAGACTGTTGGAAGTAATTAAGTTCGAAAATTCTACATTGATCCAAAGTGCCCCATACAGACTGAGCAGGCTGATTTGATCAATCATGCCTTTTACTTTTGATTAAATTTAACTTCCCTACATAGATCCAATTGAAAGCAATCACTGTAGGTAAAATACTAGACAATTAACACATAGGTGTCCAAAGTTTCATGTATACACATACAGATATAAAATACTACCTTAGCAATACATTTAAGTCTACAGCTTGAATTTATATCATGCATGTTTTATGTAGTGAAAGTTGCATTCACAGCAAACACAAATTTATGTAGCAGAATCATCATAGAAACAAGCTTGAAGTCTCAAGCTCCACTAAAAGGGACACAAATAGGATTAGCTGCCCAATATCCATGCTTTAAGACCTCCCTCTCTTTTCATTGATTCACTTACTGTGAGTCTTCTGTGTTAATACAACCACATCTCACACTCTCTTCCAGGATCTGGGAATTGAGGGCACATTCTCTGACTCAAGCTAAGTTCCTCAGGGTAACTTTTCCTGAAATTTTTTAGTAATAAACAGAGTTTGGTTATTCTCTCTTCATTGGTTGGATGGATATTGATGGAATAGTCCATATTATACTAGATAGCAAACAGAACACAAAGACATAGTATTCACTCACATCAAAGTAATTTCTTTGTGGGTGATTGTGGCTCAGGGAGCAGGCACCTTTTATACTGACACCTGTGGCATACAGAATTTTTCATATTTATTTTTAAGTCTACCCTGCTGACATCCAGTGAACAGCTTGGTGAAAAGTGAGAAGTGTTTTGAAGAGACAACTTCCATTTTTAACTGTGTAAGCCTTGATGTTATATCTGACTTTTGCTCATGATCCAGTGATAAAAAACCAACCACATAATCTTTTTCATTTTCCAGGCAGGATAGGGAATATTTATTATGAAGCAGAAAACAACATGGGTCTATTGAATAACAAACACACTTCTACCACAGAATATTGAACTTGAATGTTTGGTTGGCTATGTTTCTCATAGGGTATTAAAAAAATAAAATTGACATTTGCAAAGTTAGGGAACAGTCCAAAGACTGTTCTCACTTCTGACACCAATTTCAAATTTAGATGTATCCCCAGGGTATTCTTAGGTTTGATAATTCTCTAGAAAGACTTGCAGAACTTATGGAAAGCTGTTAAACTCACAGATAAGGCTTATTACAGACCAAAGATAAAAGTTAAAGTTAGTCAAGGGAAAAGGCATGTATAGCAAACTCTAAGAAAATTTCAAATGCGTATTGTCTACTTGTTTTCTTTTTGTAGAGTATGAAAGAATTATGTCCCTTGCATTGATATTTGATAATATGTACTTGCATGGCATACTGCCAACCAGAAGAGCTCATCGAAGACATTAATTAAGTCATTACTGGGGTGCCATGGCATAGACATGGTAGATTACTCAAGTGACTGATCTCTTTCTCCAGTCTTTCTGAAGACAAGATGATATCAGGTGACCCAACACCTCCATTTTAAATCACATTGTTGATGATCTGGTGTGGCCAGCCTCATCCTATATTGCAATATTAGATTATCTCAGTGATCCCAGGTGCCAGGCAATCAAAAACACTACAATACACTTGACATTCATGATCACAGATTTTACCTCCCAGAACCCAGTGTGAAGACCAGACTTCTCTTTGAGCAAGGTTATATTCTTTTCTACACAGAAATAGACAAAGCTGTTGTTAGAAATAGAGATTACTCAGGGTAGTTTTGATTTGCATCTCTCTGACTGCTAGTGATGTTGAACAGTTTTTCATACATGTATTGGCCATTTGTATTTCTTCTTCTGTGAAGTGTCTATTTAGTTCACTTGCCCATTTTTTGATTGGGTTATTTGTTTTTTTAGTGGTGATTTTTTTAAGTTCTCTGTATATCCTAGATATTAGTCCTCTATCAGAGGAATAGCTGGCAAAAATCTTCTCCCATTCTGTTGTCTCTCTGTTGAGAATCTTGATTGTTTCCTTTGCTGCACAAAAGCTCTTCAGTTTAATGCAATCCCATGTATTGATCCTCATTTTAATTGCCTGTGCCTTTGGTGTCTTGTTGAGGAAGTCTTTACCTGTGCCTAAGTGTTGAAGTGTTAGACCTATGCCCTCTTCAAGTAGCTGCAAGGTCTCTGGTCTGATTTCTAGGTCTTTGATCCATCTTGAATGGCAATCATTAAAAACACAAATAACAACAAATACTGGCAAGGATGTGGAGAAGTAGGAACTCTAATACACTGTTGGTGGGATTGCAAATTAGTGCAACCACTTTGGAAAACGGTGTGGAGGATCCTCAGAAGAATGGGAATGAACCTACCGTATGATCCAGCAATACCACTTGTAGGCATCTACCTGAAAGATCTGAAACCAAACTACCAGACTAATGCATGTGTATCTATGTTTATAGCTGCACAATTCACAATTGCCAAACTTTGGAACCAGCCAAGGTGTCCATCAACAGATGAAAGGGTTACAAGACTATGGAATATGTACACAATGGAATTTTATGCAGCCATAAAGAAGAACAAAATTACATCATTTGCAGGGAAATGGAGAGAACTAGAGAACATTATGCTAAGTGAGATTAGTCAGTCACAAAAAGTGAAAAGTCGGATGTTCTCCCTAATATGTGGAAGCTAGATAGAATGGGACTTAGAAGGGACTCCAGACAAAGAAGAAAACTTCAGATGAACAAAGAAGGTGACCTAACTGAGGGATTTGGGAGGAGGGTGGAAGGAAACACACTAAAGCACATGATGTATATAGAGAAACTTATAAGACTCAATCACTATGCGGAGCACGAAAGGGAGGGAAGGGGGAGGGAACAGGGTGGGATTTGAGGGAGGGCTAAATGAGCAATGTGTGCATGTATGATGCTGCTACCCTGACACTTATCAAAATGTATAATTACAATGCACCAATAAATGAATATATAAAAAAAGAAATAGAGATTACTGGGAGCATTTGAAGTTGTATTTAAAAATATTCATGAAGTCCAACATTTTTTCTACAATTTATTCAACTTTTCCTTTGAACACTTCATTTACTCATATTTGTGCAACTCAAGCTAGGCATTATAAATGTCTTACATAAGCACTTTTCTTCACCAATATATATTACATTAATTGCCAAAAATAATTAGAGCCTTAACACTGACTCTAATTATGTGACATGTCACTCAAAATAATAACATAGGAAAAAACCATGGTGTTAAGGAATCCTTACCTCATGGAATTAATTGAAGGAAACAAAAAATCTGATTATTAGAAAGCTTTCAAAATTCTAAGTAAGGAAAGAAGGAGAATATTAAGAAATCTTTTATAAAATTTTTTTCTGCGGTGGCAATTTTTTAATAAAACTATGTAAAATTCATAACACCCACAGAGTTCTAAGACCTTTAACAGAAAAAAATTTGGTGCTGCAATTGCAATTGATCTTGGTAACTTGTATAAGCCACTGAATGAATTAATAAGTAGTGAGTGTATATTTGAACAGTGTTCTTATTTGATAATAAATCCTAGTATATTGCTATGCTACCTTGCTTTTTTTTTTTTTTGGTGGTACTGGGGATTGAACCCAGGTGCATTCTTCTTCTGAGCTATACCCCCAGACCTATTTTATTTTTTTTTATTTTGAAACAGAGTCTCACTAAGTAACTGAGGTTCTCACTAAGTTGCTGAATTAGCCTTGATACTGTGATCCTTCTGTATCAGCTTCCCAAGGAATAGGTTTAGAGGAATGAGCCACCACACCCAGCTGCCACCTTGCTTTGTTAAAGGACACTACTGCCTGGCCTCTGACTTCATTTACAACATAATTTTTGAAATTTTAAAAATGGAACATACAGAAAAATCATGTTTTTTAAGTCCATGTATAATAAATGGTAACATTCAACTTAAAATGAGCTAAGAATATTACAAATCATATATATATATATATGTTTATATATTTTAGGGTCTTGCACATGCTAGTTTACCACTGAGCTACACCCTTAGCTCTTCAATTTTTTATTGGATTTTTTTCTTCTGTTAATGCTACATAAAGTTATGTGTTTTATATGTGTGTCCATATTTGTATAATAGGAAAAGTAAATTACAGTGTTATTTTAGGATTAAATGAATTAAAATATGTAATGCAATTACAATAGTTCTTAGCACCTACAAAACATTATATTGGAGTTAATCATGATAATTATTATCATTATGATCCTTATTTTGTTTAAATATCTTAAGCTTCTGGAGTGTCTAATATCGTCTCTATTTTTCACAGACATCTTAGTTTTTACATTTTTTTTTTTTTTTTTTTTTTTTTTTTTTT
>PVJS01017206.1:0-36457 GCA_004027185.1 Glis glis | reverse complement strand
AAAAAAAAAAAAAAAAAAGAATTGGAAAATAGTAAACAAAATGGATTTCAGATAAATGAGGAGACCAGAAGAATAGTGGAAGGGAATTGGGGAAGGGAAGTGAGAATGGGGGAGGAGGCTTGAGGAAGGATAGCGTTTAATAAGGCTGTGTCCACGTATGAAAGCATTACTACCATTCTCACTAACATGTATGTGTGTGTGGCGGGGAGAGCAGGGCGGGATGCAGAGGGAAACACCAAGTGCTGTGTGCATGCCTGTCTCCTCTCTCATTCCTCATTTTAAAATTTTTGTTTCTTCTGGGATATTTCAGTCAGGTTACTATAGTTTTTTCAATATTATTTATCTCTTCAAATAATAAACTTTTGATTTTGTCCATTTAAACTATTGTTTTTCTATCCTCTGTTAATTATTTCTGGCCTAATCTCTATTATTTTTTTCCTTCTAACAGTTTGGGTTTTACTTTGTTCTTGATTTTATATTTACTAGAGAGGAAATATTATTGATTTGAGATGTTTAATGCATATAATATATGCATATAATATGTACATTATAGCTATACATTTTCCTTTAAGCACTGCTAAATTGCATAGCTTATGTTTAATTCAATTTCTTTCTTTGATACTTTCATTGGTATATTGTAATTATACATTTGAGTGAAATTCAGAGTGATACATCCATATATGCACATATCACTTGGTGTGTGTTAATTCACCTCAATGTATTTTCTGTTTCCTTTGCAAATACCTAACTGGCTCAGCAGTTGTTTAATGGTGTGTTTTGTTTCAACCTGCCAGTTAATTTTCAAAATATTTTGTTAATTTCTATTTTATTGCTATTACTGTGAGACAACATGCTTTGTATGATTTTGATCCTTTTAAACATATGGAGACATTGTGTCATGCAGCATATCTTCTCTAATATTCCATATATACTTGAGGAACATTTTTTCCCTCATTGTTGAGTGGAGTGTTCTTTGGATATCTCCGAGGTCTAGTTGGTCAGGACTCCATTTGGTGCATGACTTTGCTGGGCACAGCCCATGCCACAGTTCTCATGGGTTGGAGTTGCATGCTTGCATCTCTTGCAGTCTTGAATTGCATGCTGGTGACTCTACAGGTCTTGGATTACCATGTCTGTTAGCTTTGCCCTAGTGGGGGCTCTTTGTAGGGAACCCCCCTTGTAGCAGTTCTCAGTCCAGGCCCTGAAGCTCTCTGCAGCATCCTTTGAAATCTTGGTAGCCATGCTCCACAGCTTGAACACTCTGTGTTCCTTCAGGTAGCACCGTATGGATACTGCTGTAGCTTACTGCTTGTGCTTTCTAGGGACTAGCTATGCCTGGACCTAATTAAGCGATGCCTGGGTCTAATGAGTACTGTACTATAATGCCGGGAGCAGAAACTTGAAAGTACTATAGGCAATGAGCCCCAAAGTGCCATGAGCACCCTGGGTCCCTCCTTTGAAACTCAAAGCACTGATATTCTGGACTTGTGATGGGTGGGGAAGCCAGAAAGATCTCAGAAATGCTTTTGGGTTTATTCTTCCATGGATCTGATGAATGGCATCTGTTTCCTTTTGTCCATACTGATCTCCTTATCAAATGTCTACACCCTTGTCTATACCCTTGATATTTTCATTACAATGTGCTTTTCTGTGTTCTTTACAGTATAGATAGGCTGAGATTTTCACAACTCTAAGTTCTACTTTCCTTTAGATTGTAAATTCTGTCTTTAACCCATCTCCCTTTTCTTGCATTTTACTATAAGCAATCAAGAGAAGCCATTACCCTGAACACTGCTTAAAGTTTTCTTCTAGTAAATATCTTAACTTATAGCTTGAAATTTCTTCCTATCTCAAAGCACCAGAACAGGTAAACAAGCTAAGTTCTTTTGTTACATTTTAACAAGGGTGGACTTTTCTCTAGTTTCCCATATCATGTTTCTCACTTCTGTGTCTAAGACCCATCAAAATTGTCCTGTTTACATCCACTTAAATAGTCTCTAAGAAGATTTAGACTCTCTTTACAGCTCCACTCTTCTTCTGAGCCCTCAACAGAACAACCCTTTATGGTCAACCACTATCCATTACCCAGAACTAAACCTGGCTTTATAAGTTTAGGTAATTGTTATAGCAGTGCCCCACTTCTCAGTACCAATTTCTGTCTTAGCCTGTTTCATTGCTATAACAAATTGCGATAGACCAGGTAATTTATAAATATAGAAACTTCTTGCAGTTCAGGACTCTGGAAAATCAAAATCCAGGTGCCAGAATATTTAGCATCTGGGAAGGATCACTCTGTGCTTCAGCATGCCACCTGGTTGCTGTATTCTTTGGAAGGCACAAGGTTTGTGTCCTCACATAGCAGAAGGGACCTAAGTGCAAATAGAACTAACTCTCATCTTTAGGACCATTTATAAGAGTACCGATCCCATCCATGAAGGCAGAGTCCTCCCTCCCAAAGGCTCCATTACTTTTTCAAAAAAGTTTTTTGGTGTACTATAATTATTAAACATCCTGGATCCAAAGTGATATGTTTATATATGCACACATCACTCTTGTTTCCCTCTGGGTCCCTCTCCACCTCCCCCCATACATGTTAGTGTGACCTGTAGTGATAACTTCATCTACGAGCATAACATCAATTTATCTATTTCCCTCCTCAAGCCTCTTTTCCCCCTCTCCTTCCGCCCACCTCATCCCCTTCCATTATTCTACTGGTTTTTCTTGTCTTTTATATGAAGTCCCTTTTGTTTCCTATTGTGTCTCTGGCTTACATATATGAGAGGAAACATATGACCCTTGACTTTCTGACATGGATGATCTCATTTAGAAAAATGTTTTGAAGTTCCATCTATTTTCCTTATATGTGACATAATTTTGTTGTTCTCTATGGCTGAGTAAAATTCCATTGTGTATATATATATATACCATATTTTCTCTAGTTAGAATGGCAATCTTTAAGAATCCAAAGGCTCCATTTTCTTAATACCATCACTTTAGTGGTTAAGTTCCAACATAAGAATTTTGGAGGGACATATACATCTATATGATAGCACAGACCAAGAAATAGAACTTAAAAGTGAATTCTAATAATTATAAGAAGCTGTAATACAGTCTAAGTTGGCACTCAGTTAGTTTTAGAGTCACAGAAGATTGAGCACAACTAAAAATAAATTTAAATCAAATTAGAGCATTAGAATTTTGATTTGTGAAATATTATGCATGCCTATAGCAACTTTTGTTTTGCAGAGTAGAAAGAATTTCAATTTTTGTCTATTTCTATATATGGGATAATAATCAGTGGAAGTATAATCAAATCACTTTTTAAAGAAATAGTTTTTTCCACTTCATTATAATGAATTATAAAGCAAGAAAGAAAGGTGCAACTTCAATTCAGCTCTTGCATGGTTGGACATTTTTTAATCAACATAGCCACAGGGTGTCTAATTTTCTCCTTTTGGTATGATTCTTTTCTGTATTCAAAAACAATTGCAGTTGATAATAGTTATGGTAATAAAGGCTACATTTATTAAACTGCGACTCTGATCAAATGCTAAGCTATTTGTGTCATTTCTGCATGCCTAATTTTCATAACGTCTCCCTCTTTTTCTTCTTTATTAATCTTTTCTTAAACTCAGGATCTTCATGCAATCATAAAAAGTGCCGGTTTATATGTGTTCCACAGTTATTAATAAGATTTTTTTTGGAGGAAAAGAGTAACTGGTCATAAAATAGCAGTCACATCCAAGCCTGGAAACTCATGCATGTCCAATAAAAAATGAATCAATGTGTTGGTACATGTTATAATCAATGCAGAATGCTATAGAGATCATGCTTCCCAACCATTTCTCTTATGATTGAGAATGCAATACAGTTAAGTGCTATGGCTGACAATGCATGACTAATTAATACAAAAGTAACACTAGAATTCATAAACTCAGGAATACAAGTCCAGTTGTATTTCTAAACACTTAAAATAATTACGTATTTGCACTTAAATGAAATGAAATAATGTTACTTGCCGTATCAATATATAAGATATTTACAGTTGTTTCCCAAGGATGATGAGAAATTTGTGTCATTAGGAGTAACTATAATTACTTCATGGCAAATACCATGGTAGGCCTTAGGTGAATAACAAAATTCTGACCCCAGAGATCACAGAAAAAGATCCATGGGACTGTCAGAGGTACACAGATTGTATTTTGAAAGTCTTCACTAAAAAGTATCTTATACACTATTTTTTCTTTTATCAGTTGCACATTCACTCCTAATTTATTTTCCATTTCTCTTCATACACATTCTCAAGTGCCTTTACTTTCTTATTTGCTATCTGGAATATCTAAAGTTTCTCATCTCAGTACTAATATTAAGGACCACTCCTCTGTTTTACCTTCTCTTGCTAAATTGCATGGAGATCTCTCAGATAATTAAATTATACCTGCAACACACACACACACACACACACACACACACACATGCATGCACGCACACACATGCACGCACGCACACAATAAGTCTGGATGTGGGAAAAGCGGCATATGATTCTTAAAGTTATATTCGGTAGTAAGGGGATCATATACTTTGTTTTTAATGAAGTTTCCATGATAAAAATATCCTTTTGGTGAATAGTTCATACTAAAATCTTAAAGAGAAATATGTTCACTTGAAGATTTCCTAAATATTTCTAGAAAGCTACTTGCTACTTAATTTTAAAAATCACATGAAATAAATCTTACACAATAGCAAAATATTTGTTCTAATGAGTTTCAGGAAACATCTTTCAACTAGGTTTTACTTTTATCTATCTGTATTGCTTAACAATTTATTTCTGGTGATATGTTTAGATCAAAATTTCTGTTGACATCATGGAATTATTTTATCAGTTCAACAGGATGCTTATTCTTTCCAGGACCAGTTTTGAATGATTTCTAAGATACTCAATATGAAGACATTTTCCCCTAGTAGTTTAAAATTAACTAAAATTATTTCCATGATAAATATGCTGAAAATAGGTATCTTCTACTTACTGATAAGCAATAGTGATTTAATCTTTTTGACTTATGATAAGTGGTGCTATGGTTTGCGTGTGTCTTCCTATGCTTCTGTTTTGTTCAGCATTCTCACTGCTGCAACCCGAAGAACTGACATGCACAAGTCAGAAAAAGAAAGATGTATTTGCTTACAATTCTAGAGATTTCAGTCCATGTTAGGCTGGTTTCCAAGCAGGAGCCATGACTGCAGGTCCTCAGGGCATCAAAGTGGAGAGCAGAGAGAGAGAGAGAGGGTGAGAGCTATTGTCAGCTCATGGTGGCAGGGGAGAGAGAAAAAGCTTCATCAGCAGGCCTGGGGAAAAAATACTGTCCCTAGCTGCATCCCCACGGGCCCAACTCCAGCCATCCCCTGACTCTTTAACACATGAGCTTTGGGGAACATTTTAAATCCAAATCATAACAAATTCCTATGTTAGAGTCATTGTCCTCAGTGTACTGGTAGAAGATGGTAGACCTTCAAGAAGTGGAGCTTAGTGGGAGCTTATAGAAGGCATGTGCTTGGATGGTATTATGAGAGCCCAGCCTCTCTGGATTCATATGTAGAGATATGGTTACTTCCTCCCAAATTTGCTCCAGCAATTGTAAAACCATTCACCTTTATGCCCTGACCATAGGTTGAGCCAATGAAGCCACCTGGTGTTTGACTTTCAGCCTTCACATCTGTGAGCTAAATAAACTTTTCTTTATAAAGTTAGCTTGTATAATACCTTAGGTAAATACCTTAGGTATTTCATTATAGTAACAAAAAAGCAGACTAACGCACATGGAAACCATATTAATGAAAATACCAAATGAACTTCTATGAAGACACACACACACACAAACACACACTCACATGCACATATATGTATACAACATATGCATATATATATTACAAATTGCTAAGATGCACCAATATTAAATGTAAAATCAGATCAATGTAATTGCATTTGTTATCAAATTCAAAATAATATATAAAATATCTTACTACTCCAGAAATCTTCTTTTTCTGACTTTTCAATCTACACTGTTCCTAAGTACAACTACTATCATCACTTTTTTCTCTATAAATTACATTCCCTGTTTTGTTTATATGAATAGAACCATTTCATATGTACATTTTGGTATCTTTCTTTTTTACTAAACACTAAATCTGTCAGAATTAATGTTGTTGCAGGTATTAATAATTGGTTCTTTTTCACTCTTCTATGGTATTATATTGAATGAATATAGCATATTTTATTTAATTATGGTGTTGTTAATGAATGTTTAATCTAGTTTCTGGTTTTCTAATTTTTTATTATGACAAAAAATAGCCATGAACTTAAAAAAAAACATTTCTTTGGCACACATAAGTAATCATTTCTGTTAAGTATATAACCAAACGCAGAATTAAAATTTTAAGGTTTTTAGCATTATATCAATATGTGTGTGTTTGTGTGTGTGTGTATTACTTATCTGGTTTATTTTACTTTTGGTTTATCTCTCAAATATGCACAAAATAATAAATGATAAGACATATGTCTGAATAAATATAATCAGTTCTGTAAGTATAGAGAGGAAATTTAAATAGATAATTATTTTGTGTAGCTTCATTTGCATCATCCTTGGTTTAAATTCTATATAAAATATTGGCAAATCAGTTCAGTGATGATTATGTATAATAATTATATATAGATAAGTATTTGCATATTTATATACACACACATACACAATCATGAATGATTTAGGACTATTTCAAATATATAAGATTATTTAACATTAAAATGATATTCTATGTGAGTCATCAGATTAATAAATTAAAAGAAAACAATGCAATTATTAGAAGAGATTCAGGAAAAGCATTCAAATGTATTTCAGGGAACTAGAGGTTACATAGAATTTAACCTACACGAACATTTAGATTAAAAATCTATAGCCATTTTAATACTTGTTTAGGAACTTGATGTTCTGTTTTCACCTTCAGAAGCTACCTACTGATTAAAAACAAGTACTTTTTGACCAGTGATGCACAATTCTACTTTTACTTCCATAAGATCTAAAAATATTTTTAAAATGACTTAAAACTGTTAACTCTCAGACCCTACCATACTATGGGCTCAACATTTACTATCAATTTTACTTATTATCTTACTATTTAACTTATTATCTCTAGTTATATTCAGAATTTTATGCTATTGCTACAATGAGGTTATATAGGTTGTATAAATGGCATTACAAAATATCTCATAATAAAATATTAATAATATAAATGTACCAATTATATTTGTATGCTAATATTTGCAAATTCCCAGATAGAAGTGCAACTCAGAAGTAAGTACCATTCTTTCTATGTATTAAATCTCCAGGGTTTACTCCAAAATTCTTTCCTCTCTAATTTCTCATTTTTTTGTTGTCTCAGCCAGAGGGTCTTATTTATTTATGTCCTGGTGTGTTAGGATTCATTAAGCAGAAGCAAACTCTACTGTGTTCTGCACAATGGCTGTATTATTCAGGGCTCTCCAGAAAAACATAATAAATAAGATGTATATACCTATAGAATGATATTTATTGGATGCATGCTATTATGAGTGCTGACAAGTCCAAACTCTGTAGGGTGGATCAACTGGCTGGAGACCAGAAAAGAGTTGATGCTGCACATTATTCTGAACTCTGTTAGGCTGAAGACCTGGAGGAAAATTTTTCCTAAGGCTAAAATTCAGTTCTGAAGGCTGTTTTTCCCCTCTTATTCAAAGGAAGTCTCTCTTTTGTCCTCACGGACCTTCAACTGATTGGATGAAGACCACCCATATTATGGAAAACAACCTGAATTACTCAAAGTTCACCAATCTAAATGATCATGTAATACCCATAAATATTCAAGAAGATCCTCACAGGAATATCCAAAATAATATTTGGCTATATATTTGGGTACTGTAGCTCAGCCAAGCTGACACACAAAATTAATCATCCCAAGTCTATCCTTTGTTAACTTTACATCAGCACACACTGAAATGAGGACAATAAAAAAGGTTATACTTTCACCTAATATGAAATAATTGTTTTGTGTACAACCAAAAGTACAGTTCCCTTTGCTCAGAGGAAAATCACCAGCTTTTGAGTAAGATTTGCTCTTCTCCTTGATATCCTATTACTTAAATACTATGATGCAAAGTTACCCATATTTAAAAATTGATATAAAGTCAACATATCTAATAGTATATAAAAAGAATTAGAAAATAAAGAAAGCAAAGATATTATGTACACACATGTACATAAAAAGATAAAGTAGAATTGCTCATGAAAATTGTGGACCTCCTTTCTGTAACTAGTCACATAGTTATTGCTGGTATTTGTAACTACCTCTTTCCACTACTTATTCCAAATTTCTCTTGCCAGTAGGAAGCACCTTAGCGGGTCATGGTTCTTTCCCTGGTTGTGTGATTTAATTTCTCCTCATTTATAAGAGTCTGCACCATTAGTAGGCCTGCCTGGATTAAGTTGTAGTTTTCTATTGATTGTTATTGCAGGGAATGGTAATATGAAGGGGTACCCTTAGGGCTCTCTTATATATTTCAGACATTTTCTTCCTTACTTCCTTGTGGAGTAGTAGTCCAATTTCCTTTTGGCAATTTAGATCAATCATCCCAGCCAGGACAGTTAACTCTTTCTTTGCCTGTTTATTCAAGAGCATGAAGAGTCCAGTGTTGCTGGTTGATAGTCCTACCTTCCAGTTCAGTGAAATAATTTTGTATCTCCTGGTTAATGGTGAGTACTGTCACCTCCATTTCTAAGGGTGCATTCCCAAACCTATAAATTGTGGTTACAGGAAAAACAACACAGTATATTGGATGCTGATTCAGAGTATATTAGCCTCTAGGAAAAATTGTTCCAGTTCTGCAAAGTATTGCCACCTATTTGCATTCTATATTGCTAAATTTCCCTTTTGCTATTGAAACAAAGCATATACCTCTGTAGCAGACTGTGCTTGAAGCGAGCTTGCATTCTTCACAGTGTTGGCCTCATACTACATTACTCAGCCTTTTGTTACTATAGGGAAATACTGAGACAGGATAACTTTTAAAGTAAATAGCTTTATTTAGCTCAGTTTCAGCATCTGAAAATCCAAACTACATGGTGCTGGCCTTTGCTCATTCCTGGAAAATTCAGCTCTGGGTGGATTGTGGTGGTGAGAGTATATGCAGGAGCAAGTAATCACAGATCAGTATAGGAACCCAGGAAGCTAGGGGCCCAAGCTCAGTTTTATAATGACACTTTTGCAAGAACTAACAAGGCTTAAACAAGAACTATTTTAATGCCTTCCAATACAGGACACCAGTGACCTAAGGCTCTCCCCCTAGGCATCACCTCTTCAAAATACCATCAGGTACCCCACTGCCATACTGAAGACAAGGCTCCCGACACATACCCTTGACACAAGAAACCCAAACCAAAACACATACCCTACATGGAGCTGAAGCATTTAGCCCTATAAATCATTGGCTACTTACTATTGGAGCTTTTTTGTTGCTCTGAAATCTCTTCAACTTATTAAATGTGCTTAAGTAAAAAAATTTCTCACATTCTTATTTTAATTTCAGTAAGAGCATCACCACCAATTTTCCTAAGCAACTATTTATATATGCAGAGGCAATGCTCATGAGTCCTAGGAAGGAAAAAATAATGTTACTTCATTTCCCAGATTTCAATTTTTTTATGGGTATGTGTAACCTTGCTATTTTAATTACAGTATCTATGTATCCTTATTTTTCTGTGGTGAAAGGACATGCTTCAAAGATTCCAATGCTGTATCAAGTCATTTTGTATCATTGAATAATTATTGATCCCATAATATATACAAGCACCCTTTAGGCAGATGAGGTTTATCTGTGACCAGAAGAGAGAAGAATTTCTTCTCTGTTAGAACTTGTCAAGTCCCATCTTATCCATTTAGGTAAGTTCCACTGAATATTTTAGCATTTTAATCTTCTTCTTAATTGGTCAATTTCCTTTTCTACCATATGTGAATCTTTTGAGAACAATGGAAATATAAAGATTTTCATAAAAACAAAAGCAGAAGGTTCATAAAAACAAACACAGAAGGTCTATAAGCAACAGAATTTTATTTTGGGTAGAAGGGAAAATTTTCCAGAAAGAAGACTGGAAATGTAAGAAGAAATGGCATACATAGATATTGTTAAAAAAGGGAAAAGTATAACATAAAAATTATCTATATACATTTTAACATAATGATGATAATACTATTATAAACAATATCTGTTTTGAAGGGTAGAAATTTTAGAACTAAAATATTGGGAATTATTATTAAATCAACAAGAGAGTGATACTAAATTTTCCTTATTTGAATTCTTAAAGGAAAAAATAAATTTAAATAACACTTAACTCTGTCAGAATAATAGAATTTTAAAAGTATTTATCAAAGAAAAACCTAAAAGTAGAAAGTAGAAAATTTAGAAGCTATTGAAAGATATAATAAAGTACACACCAAAAGGAAAGTATAAAAAGAAGCATAATAACTGAGACAAATAGGAAGAACACAATAAGCTAATACAAAAAATAAGATCACAACTATCAAAATAAATATGAATTAATTAAACTCCAGTCTAAATAAGCGTTTTTCATATTGGATTAAAATCTAGCCATAAACAGATATAACAAAAGTAAGATCGAATATATAAGAGTAAAAAAACTCAACATCAAACCAATTGTATAACTATAAAAGCTTGAAGCACAGTAGTGCTTGAGAAAGTTTAAGAATGCATAATTATAAATATGTTTCTATATAATATCAAAGATTAAACTGTTAAAAAATATAATGAAAAATAAAATTTTCTCCCACCTCAGAAATCCTTTTCACAAAGGTAGTAGAAAAAAAAACACTTTTATTATCGAATAAGCATTGAGCCATATTTTACTGCCCATCATATGCAATCCACTAGGATATTACAAACACAGAATGAAATATCATCCTTTTATATAGCCAAGTAGGGACAATCCATAATGTATATATTGTCAAGTTAAACTATAAAGAATACTGAAGTAAAAAGATTTGACAGCATCATTTGTCATTATTTGTCACCTAATTCATTCTAACGTTACCTGGTAATTGGGTGACCATGTGTGTTAGGTAACTGGCTTTATTTAAAAAAAAAGTTATCATGCCTTTATGACAAGAGATAGTTCTATAACTTGAAGTTTTGTAACTTGTAGAATAGAAGATAGGGGTAAAATTATTCTTGATGTTTACATTTCAAAGAGACGGCTCCCTGGTCCTTCAGAAAGATATTCCTGAGTCATAATACTGACAAAATGGTCTTTCTGGTTTCAAAGGAATTTAAATACACTTAAAAGGGAGAAGAGGGCTGGAAATATTGCTCAGTGGTAGAGCACTTGCCTAGCAGGCTGGGGAGAAGGCTTTACTTAGAATTACAAGTTTTCAAAAATAACTAAAAAAGAGGGAGAAATTTTTTTTTGAAAGGGAGAAATAAGCTTCCTATTTTTATTTGTTTTAATATATGATGTCTTTACAAAATGCACCAGAATACAAAAAGTCTAAAACTGTATGCACAAAGTAACACAACTTTAAATTATATAAAGCAAAAATTAATAAAACACCAGGGTGAATCTGACAACTCTACATGGTATTAGATGATTTCCATATACCTCTTTTTATTATCAATAGATAAACAAAATAAAAGTGATAATTATAATAATAATGAAAACATAGTGAATTTAACAGAACATATAAGGGGGGTTTAATAAAAATGCAGAGTTCCAGAATGGAAGGAAGCTGTTTTTCTTCCTCTGAATCGCTTCTCTATTGTAGAAACTGTGGGTTCATGGGAATTCTGTGTGTGGCACTGTGCCTATTTAGGGAGAGGCAATGTGTCAAAGAGAATCATTCATTCCTTTTATTGTTGGAGTGCATCTTTCCTTGTTCTGTAGCATAACGGGGTGTTTCAGCTTCACTCCCAAGTTCTGGAATATTTAAAATAGTACTTATACCTGTGGAAGATGCTAGTTGAAGTTTTGTTTGATGAAATGAAGCTGAAAACTCTTATTCTCATCTTGCGGATGTTACTCTGATATTTAAGCATTAGACTAGATAATTTCATGCTCTGGATTCTTACCTGTAGAATGGTTAAGATGTTCTAAGATTCCTCTTAACAACAACAACAACAAAAAAAACAAAGACTAATTGTGAGATTCTATTTATTATTTTACTGTTACTTCTGGCCAAAGATAAGATAATTAATGATTAAGTAAATATTAGAAAAGGATAAAAATCCACCTATATTCTTCTAGGATTGCCATAAGAAAATTAAATTGACTGCGTGGCTTAAACAATAGAAGTTAGCTGGACAGGTGGCGCACACCTGTAATCCCAGTACTTGAGAAACTAAGACAGGAGGATCACAGGCCAGCCCCAGCAACTCAGTGAAGCCCTGTTTCAAAATAAAAAATAAAATAGGGCAGGGGTTGTAGCTCAGTGGTAAATGTTCCTGGGTTCAATCTCCAGTGTAAAAAACAAAAGAAAAGAAAAATACAAGTTTATTTTCTCACAGTTTCGGAAACTACAAATGCGAGGTCAAGGTTTGGTGGGGTAGGTTTCAGGTGATGAGTATCTTCCTGGTTTGCAGATGATTTATTTTTCTTTTTTTAAAATATTTTAAAATTTTCTTATCTTTTTTAATTGGTGCACTGTAATTATATAGCATAATGAGGTTTGGTGTGATAGAAATATACACACACATAGCACTTGTGTGTCTTCCTCTGGGTCGCACCTGCTCCCTCCCCGTCCTTGTACATAATATTGATATTGATAATGACATAATATTGAAATTGGTTATGTCTATAACACATATAGTCAATCACACATACACTATGAAATATTAAAAGAAGGCAAGTAAATGATACATGTGAAAGTCAGGCATGCAAATGAGGTTCGGATGGTGTGGTGCATATGTGCAATTTTTTAAAATTTGGCAATGCTTTGTTCTTGAGAGTGGTCATCTTAGGGGTGTTCATTTGATTATCATGTCATAACTAACATGAATAATATATTTGTTCCTTTCATAGTGCATTTTTATAGAACATACTATTCCATAGCAAGAAATTTAAAATGAAATCTAAAGTGCAGAATTTAAAGGATACTTTACAGTGTTGTTCACTCATGTTTGGAACTAAAAATTTAAAGATAAAAATGTGACCTAAAATAATTTTGTTATCTGTGTCAACTGTAGCCACCTTTGTGGTTTTAATCAAAGACTGCATTCCTGGCCAGGAAAAAAAGTTATATAAATAAAAATTGTTAGCCAGGCGTGGTGGCGCGCCCTTGTAATCCCAGTACTTGGGAGGCGGATACGGGTTCGAGGCCAGCTTCAGCTACTTAGTAAGGCCTTCACAACTTAGTGAGACCTGTTTCTAAATAAAGAATAAAAAATGGGGCTGGAGGTGTAGCTTGGAGGTATAATGCCCCTGGGTTCAATCCCTGGTACCAGAAAAAAAATTAATAAAATAAAATTAAAAATAAAAATAAAAATAATTATTCAACCCACCAATGCATCAAATGCACACATTAAAACTTTCAATGTCAAGGTGCATCCGGTCTTTCATTAAAGATTTTCTTTTTCTGGTCATCAAATGCTGCTTCATGCATCCCCGAAAACCTGCAGTGGCAGCTTGGCCAAGTGCTGAGGTTTGCTGGACACAGAGGTCTGTACAGTCTGTTCACTCAAGCCAAGCAGCTTGCCTTGCTCAACCCAGCACCTGTTACAAATATTTCCCTTCCTGCACACACCTGCTGTGACAGCTGCATCTAGAGCCCAGTTCTTTCCATGGAAATTTTAGTCCCCAGATGCCATCCTTTTTTCCAGTTTCTAAAAGTTTCCTTGCCGAGGCCCCATGTGTTAGAGTCTAAGGTGGTAAAACGCACATATTCCTAAAATTCAAGTTTCCAAACTATAATAAATTAGAAACGGATCAGAAGGGCTAAAAAATATAAAGTGTTGTTACATTATGTTGTTATTATAAAATGCTGCAGCCTGTATCTGTGACCAAAATGATCTTTTTTTATAGATATTTCACCACCAGTCCAAACTTTGGATTCAAAGAAAAAGATTGTCAGTTTTCCAGCCAATTTTACAGAGGATTGCAAGGCTAACAGAATGAGTCAAAAGAGGAAGACTGCAGGCTACTGCTCACCACTGGGCATTTATTCCTCCTCAGCTAACAAGCTTCTGTCCCTTCGTTGACTATTCCAAATGATTCCCATTGTTTCTATTCATTTCCCAAATAATCATGCAGTAAAGTGATGATTCAAAGTCAATGTTTTAATTTCTGCTTCTTTTGCTCAACGGTTTTAGTCCTCTTTGAATAGTGTTTTTTTTACCATCTACAATATGGTATCTATATTTCTGATGCTATTGATTTTTTATTACCCATGCTTTCTGTATATTATTGACATTTCTATTTTGTCTCTGTCTTGCTTTATCTTGGTCTAAGAATATGCATTCAGTCACTTTTAGGATTACAATTACTGCAAACAGCACAGACATAGAGACTTAAGCTAAAAATTCTAGAAGAAATGTGTATGTAGCAACTGTGGATATTAAAAACATGTTAAGAGTTCTTACTTTTCTCTTACTTTCATGGGTGTGGTTTCTTTTCCCAAGTTCAAGTTTGTTAGAATGGCTTCTGGTATTTAAAACAATGTCTCCACCTTCTTTCTAGGAAGCATGGTGAAGAGAAAGGATTTTATTCTTGGAGAGAGTTGTTAAAAAAACAGAGCAAAAGACAGTCTTATTATATTTTATTGATGATAGTGTAAATTAAAGAACCATTTTGAAAATTATGTCTTTATCTTATAAAGTCACTCATGCTAACATTATCAGAGGATGTTCATAGCAAAATTATAAATATATGTACAAACAAATACATACATGCATATACTCATACATACCCTCCCTTTGCAATTATGTAGGGAAGATTGACTATGATATTCCCTAAATTAGAGATTGGTTTTAATATGCAATTGTTTATATTGCAATGTTTTGGGTAACAGATATGAAATATATAACAATGATCATTTTGTATTAGGCAACATGACATGTGTTGTTCTTATACTCACCGACCATATTTTTGTAATATTTTATTTGTGCAATCTATATTGGGATTGGTATGGCTCACTTTCAGTACAAGTTGTGACTCAAGCTTAAATGTTATCTAATGACTTCAATGTTTCTTACATATTTTAGGACGGCAAAAGCAAGCAAAGATATATTTTTTCTAAATGTCTGCATAGGAAAGAAAGAGATAGACACAAAGACAATTGCAGTAGAGTTTATAGATGTACTGTATAAATACATGCAGAACATACTTGGGATAGAAAAAGAGGTAAGAACAATGTTCATTTGATAGTTTTGTTTAGAAGTGGTTTTAAAAATGTAATGTCACTTACATAGAGTTACAAACCAGAAGTTGGTTTTCCTGGGCCAAGAGATATGGAAAAAGATTTTCCAGGAAAGAGGTTAGAGGAATCAAAGATTGTTTAAATAATCAAAAACCATCATGGCTGTATTTATGGGAAAACAGTGTTTGAAGAAAAGAAAAACTGAAAACATAGCTAGATAATTCACATTTCCTTAATAAAAGAAGGAAAAATAAGATGCCATGAAAAACAGGCTTTATTTGAAGGTCACAATAAAAAATATAAAATGTGAAAACGTAAATATTAATGATTGTTGATTCATTCATACTTTTTTAGGAGTGGGATGTGGGATGGTGGATCCATATGTACTAGCAGTGGAGAAATCCATTATGGCTAGAGAAAAATCCTACACTTTCAGGGTCATTTAAATTGTATATGCCACTTCAGATTTCATGCATTCTAGCTGCAACTGTTGCCCATTCATAGGAAATGCTTTTCTCAGTATTATGCCTCTAATACTGCCATTGAGGTAGACGTGACTCTCTCTAAAGAAACTATTAGTGTTTCACATATCTAGCCAGCTCTCCAAGCTAGCATATCATTTTCATGAAAACAAAATGAATATTTAAATGTGACTATTTTATGTATTGTCTATACATTACCAGTTTTAGGGTAAAACAGCAAGGAATTTACACTGTGTGGGTGGGTGGGAGAAACCATACACACTTTCATGCATAGTAATACACATTATGTCACAGAATATCTAACAACTTCAAACACAGAAAAAACATGATTCAGAGCCATAATGGAATCTTTGAGCAGGAAGGAAAATAAGTGTCCCAAAGCAGCTGTACTTAGCTCAGCAGTGTTTCCTTTTGGTCTATCAGCTTTTGTAATATTTATAAAGTTGATGGAAGAAGTTTGATTTCCTGGTTTCCATTTGTATTACACAGTGAATCTTCAATTAAAAGTTACCAACTGGAAGAAGGTCTTGGGCTGGGAAAAACATCAGTACTGAGAAGTGAACATAGGTGAGAAGAAATATTTACTTTAAAACACCTAACCTGCCTGGCGTGGTGGTGCACACCTATAATTCTCGTACTTGGGTGGCTGAGACAAGAGGATCGCAGATTTGTGGCCAGGCCCAGCAATTTAGCTAGATCCTCCACCACTTAGTGAGAACTTGTTTCAAAATAAAAAATACAGTAGGGCTTGGGGTGTATCTCAGAGGTAGAATGTCCCTGGATATAATTCCCAGTACCATTAAAAAAAAAGGAAAAAATTGTAGTGAACACACACAGACACATACAGACACACGCACACACACATACATACACACACTCACATTAATGCTACATCAATTACAATAATCCTAGGATACAAGAGCCATAGAATTGTGTTAGTTAGTTTTCCATAGCAATACATAAAGTGCTTTGATTCATTAATTTATATTCCAAATTTCAATTAATATAATCTCTTAAAAATGTAGATTATTTGTAATACTTCACTGCTTAAAATTTTTCAATAACTTCCCATTGGTCTTAGAAATTTCTCCCTCTTATTCACATGTTTTTCTTTATCAATGAAACATATTCTCTGCTTCACATAGTGAATCCCCACGTGTCTCTTGCTGAGGGACATCATCCCTGAGCTCCTCTAGATGAGGTGGTTTTTTGCTATCATACAATCTCAGACTATCTCTCTTTTCTACTTTTGAAATATTAATCAGTTATGAATACTTATTCCATGACAGTCTTTTTATTGAGACTATGTACTCCCTGAGGTCAGATAAAATGATTGTTTTTATATTTAATTTAGACAATATTTGTACTTATTTATGGGATACAGTATGATAAGTTGACACATTTATATAATGCTCAATGATCAAATCAGGGTAATGAGTATTTCTGTCTCCACAAACACATGTCACGTTTACGTTAGGAACCTTTGAACTGTTTTCTCTTCTAGTTATTTTGAAGTATCTAGTAAATTGTTATAGACTATGGTTACCCTACTACTGTGCTGTAGCATACTAGAGCTGTGTTTTCCTATATTAAGTGCATTTTGATAGCCATACTCCAACCTCTCCTCATCTCTCCTCCACTCCTTATCTCCCTATCCTATCCTCTAGTGACCACCATTCCACACTCAACTTCTAGAAAGTCAACTTTCTAGCTTCCATATATGAGTGAGAACATATGATATTTGTCTTTCTGTGTTGACTTATTTCACTTACCATAATGTCCTCCAGTTCCATGTTGTTGCAAATAATAGGATTTCATTCTTTTTTTGCCTAAATAATATTCCATTGTATATATGTACCTCCTTTCCTTTATCCATTCATCTGTTGATGACACCTTGGTCAATTATTATTTTAATCAAATTGCTACCTGAATTGGTACCTGAATAATGAGATACATAATTACATACCCTTTATTTAAAATATAGGAAAACCCTGATATAGCTTTAGTAACATATAAATAAAAACAAATGAATGCTTTAAAGCCCAATATATAGATTCTATTTAGAAAACAAAACCACTTTATTTGGATGATTATTGTTTGGGGGGTACTGGGGATTAGACCCAGGGGCATTCTACCACTGAGCTACACCCCCAGCCCTATTTTATTTTTTATTTTGAAACAGGGTTTCACTAAGTTGTAAGGGCTTACTAAGTTGCTGAGGCTGACTTCGAACCTGTGATCCTCCTGTCTCAGCCTCCCAAGTACTGGGATTACAGGCGTGCACCACTAAACCCAATTTATTTGGATTATTTATAAATAATTCACTGCTGAAATCTCAGGGCAATTTTTATTAATTATAATACTGACAGAACAGATTTAAAAGAAAAAAGTGGACTAAAGATACTTATAAGTAGCACATTGATCTTCTGCACCTAGAATTTTACTCAGATTTTTATGTCTCTCCCAATGTTTCCTAGCTCCTTTATAACTGTAAGATCAGGCAAGAGAGAAAACAACCTTAAAAGTCTGTTTTTTGTCATATGAAAGCTTTGTTTTAAGACATTGGTAACAGTTTTCTATTGCTACTGTAAAATGTTACCACAAGCCTCATGGTTTAAAACAATATCAATTTATTATCTTAAAGTTCTGCAGCACAGGAGTCTAAATTGGATAAGTAGGAGTGAGTTCATCCTGGGAGCTTGAAGGGAGAGTTTTTCTTTGCTTTTTCTGGTTTATAGAAACTACTGATATTTTTTGGCATGTAATTTCTATTATCACTATAATATTTATTGAATTATGATCAATTAAGCATTTATTATGTAGTTGGATTTTACTGTGCATTTTATATTTCTCATTCCATTCTGACAATGATATACTTGATTATCCTTCTTTAAAGATAACAAGACTGAGACATAGAATGAAACTAAATGAAATTAAAGAACTAACTCAATTTGAAAGGCTTAGACTTTAGTGAAAAGATCACCATTATAGCCAAAAGATAATGTAGGCTCAAACGTCTGGAAAAACTATTGAATCCATTTCACTCTTATCCTTGCCTTTTATATATATATATATATATATATATATATATATATATATAAAATATATAAATATATATATATATAAATATATATATTTAGTCACAAGATACATTGTGTTGCTGAAAAAATATATACTGTTTCCCCCCCAAATATACTGTTTTGCAATTTAAATATGCAGCAATCAAAAGACCAAACAAGAAGATGGTGTCAGAGTAAGGACACCAAGAGGAGCCTGTCTCTAAATTGTCTCGGGTGCTCCGAACTGAATAGCCATGTACAGCCCATACTACTTTCATGGGAGATAGGAACTAAAGACAAAACATTTAAGAATATATATAAGCCTACCAATTAACACCCAGGCTGATAAAGGGTAAAAAAAAGGGGCAACCAACCAGAGATGGGAGAACAATAACCCCATCCTGGACCGGGTCGCTGGACCAGCAGGAACCTTCAGAAGATCAGAAAAATCTTACAACCAGCAACCTGAGGCCTTTCTCATAGACATCGGGATCATCAACCACAAAATCCCACAGCCCCAGGGCAAAAAGACGGAGAAGGACAACTACAGCCACTTCCACATCCACCACAATCCACTGGTCCTCCACACAGGATAACTGAAAAGAGCCCCCCCAAAAAGAGAGGGTGGAGACACAAGCAGTCTGTGGCTGTAGCCCCACATGAAAATCTGAGAAATAGAGCAGGTCTGAAAGTTGCAGACCAACACAGCCTTCTCTGGGGAGCACAGCATTCCCGCCTGCGCCTAGAACAGCCCTGGAGGGACTCAGCACCCAGCAGACATGGGAAGCAGAAAGCAGCAGCATCTCCCACCTGGAAAGGGCCAGTGTTCCCCTCTTGCACCCAGGACAGCCAAAGGGTGATTCGCCTTAAATGGGAGGAGAGTTCTGGTGTTACTGGCCTGCACCCAGGAGGAGGAAAAGAGGGACACAGGCAGCAGAGAGCAGCGGCCTTCCCCTACCCCCCCCAGCACCCAGGCCAGCCGGAGAGTGTCTCGGCTTAAACAGACAGAACCAGAGGGATGTGGGAAGCAGAGGGCACCAGCGTTTCCCACCTGTGCTAAGGCAGAGAGAAAAGAGGGTTGGCAGGCAGAAGAGTGCCCGGCCTTCCTCGCCTGTGCCCAGGCCAGCCAGAGAAGGCCTCTGCCTAAACAGGCAGAGTGACAGAGGGACACGGAAAGCGGAGAGTACCAGCCTACCCCAC
Source organism: Glis glis (assembly GCA_004027185.1). NCBI lineage: Eukaryota > Metazoa > Chordata > Mammalia > Rodentia > Gliridae > Glis > Glis glis. The sequence continues at coordinate 16,275 of PVJS01017206.1, read as the reverse complement.
CTGCACCCAGGCCAGCCCATGAGGGTCTCAGCCTAAACAGGCAGAGACAGAGAGACATGGGAAGCAGAGAGTGCTGGCTTTCCTTGCCTGCACCCAGGCCAGCCTGAGAGGGTCTTGGCCTAAACAGGCAGAGCCAGAGGGACATGGGAAGCAGAGGGCACTGGTGTTACTCACCTGCGCTCAGGCAGACAGAAACGGTCATAGGTAGCAGAGAGTGCCGGCCTTCCCCCGTCTGCACCCAGGCCAGCCCAAGAGGGTCTCGGCCTAATCAGAGACAGAGGGACACAGGAAGCAGAGGGTGCTGGCATTCCCTGCCTGTGCTCAGGCTGAAAGAAAGAGGATCGCCGGCAACAGAGAGTGCCGGCCTTCCCACACCTGCGCCCAGGCCAGCCCGAGAGGGACTCGGTCTAAACAGGCAGAGTGACAGAGGGACATGAGAAGCAGAGGGCACCAGCGTTCCTCTCGTTAGGCCAAGAGGGTCTCGGCCTAAACATGCAGAGAGCACTGACCGGCATTACCCGCCTGCAACCAGGCAGAGAGAAAGAGGGTCGGGGTAGCAGAGAGTGCCAGCTTTCCCCCAACTGCTCCCAGGCCAGCCTGAGAAGGACTCAGCCTAAGGGGTAGAGAGTGCAGGTGCCCCCATCTGTGCCCAGGTGGAAAGAAAGAGGGACACAGTAAGCGAAGAGCATGAGCCTTCCCCCACCTGAGTCCAGGCCAGCCCAAGAGGGTCTTGACCTAAACAGGCAGAGACAGAGGGACTCAGAAAGCAGAGAGTGCCAGTGTTCCCCACCTGTGCTCACGCCAAATAGGTGAACCACCAGAAAAGACTGTCAGACACCAATGACAAATTAACTACTACTGACAGACAGAACCACTCAGCAGACCTCACATTGAAGTTTAAAAACACACAGGGTACAAACTGACCTACCCACATCTCTGAGTCTACCCCCTATTACAGAGGTGACAGACAGGTCCAGGGACCTCAACACCTGGAACTCATCAACAACAACATTGCAGTGGACAGAAGGAACCCTAGAGTAATTGCAACCCAGTACCAACAATCTACTGGCAGAACAACAGTGGGGTGATAAGGGACGCAGATTTCAAAGAAGGTATTAAAGGGTGATAAACACACAACAGAGAGCTAAGAATAACCATACAGTAGAGACTAGTCATTTTTAAGGAGTACCTAGTAGTAAATATCTACCTCCAGAACAGGTTACTATTCAGGGAGAGTGATTAGACATAGGAAACCTACAGAGTGAGAGAGAGATAACAAAAGCATAAAGATATAAACTTAAGAAACCTTAAATCATGGGAAGGAGGAACAACAAAGAAACAATGAGCTCCCATAACTCCACAATAACAGAACCCATCAACACAGAAATGCAAAGACTGCCAGAAGGACAATTCAGAACTTTAATGGTAGAAATGATACAGTATTTCCAAAAAGAATTCAGAGAGAGCCTGAAAAAATAAGGAACAAATAAACAAAGAATCTGACACCCAAAACAGGAATCAAATAGAGGTTCTGAAGGAAGTGAAGGATGCAATAATTGAAATGAAGGCATCAATACAAACTATTAACAGTAGGCTAGACTACATGGAAAACAGAATCTCACTCTTAGAAGACGACCACTCCAAAAGTGAGCACATAATATATAATATAGAAAAAACAATTCGACAGCATGAATTGGACATTGAAGAGATCTTGGGCCAATTTGAAAAGAGAAAATCTAAGAATAATAGGCATAGAAGAGGGATTAGAAGCTGAAACCAAAGGAATAAATAATATTTTCAGAGAAGTAATATTAGAAAATTACCCAAACATAGAAAAGGAGGTTGACACTCAGGTATAAGAAACATATAGAATCCCCAATAGACAAAATCAGAGAAAATGGTCACCATGCCACATAATAGTCAAATTGACTAATGTACAGGCCAAGGAGAGAATCTTAAAGGCAATGAGAGTAAAAAACCAAGTAACACTCAGAGGCAAATCAATAAGAATCACTTCCGACCTTCCAAACCACATCATGAAAGGCAAGAGGGCCTGCGGTGACATATTCCAAACTCTGAAAGAAAACAACTTCCAATGAAGATTTACCTACCCAGCAAAGATATCTATCAAATTTGATGGGGAAATAAAAACCTTCCACAACAAATAGAAGCTGAAAGAATTTATGTCTGCCAAACCAGCATTAGAGAAAATACTCCAAGATATTAACTGTAAAGAAGAGGTACTACGCCAGGCATGCTGGCGCACGCTTGTAGTCCTAGTACTTGGGAGGCTGAGACCGGAATATCTGGGTTTGTGGCCAGCCTCAGCTAATTAGTGAGGCCCTCCACAACTTTGTGAGACCCGGTTTCAAAATAAAGGATAAAAAAATAGGGCTGGGGGTGTAGCTCTGAGGTAGAATGCCCCTGGGTTCAATCCCTGGTACCGCATAAAAAAAAAAAAAGAAGAGATACTAAATAAACACCAGAACCAAAGAAACAATAATTTCCATCAAACAGCCAACTAAGAAAAAAAAAACTACCTCAAACAGAAGTTAAAACTCAAAATGTTAGGAATTAAGAATCATCTCTCAATAACCACGCTGAACATAAATGGAGTCAATTCCCCAATCAAAAGACATAAGGTGGCAAAATGGATCAAAAATCTTAATCCATCTATATGCTGCTTACAAGAACACACCATACAAGTAAATATACTCGCAAACTAAAGGTAAAAGGCTGGAGAATAAAAAAACAATACAAAAAATCAACAAAAGCAAAAGCTGATTTCTCGAAAAAATAAATGAGATAGATAAACCATTAGCCAACCTAACCAAAAGAAAGAGAGAATCAACCCAAGTTACTAATATAAGACATGAAAAAGGAGATATTACCACTGACAGTGTGGAAATAGAGCATTATCAGAAACTACTTTGAAAAGATATACTCAAACAAAATCGAAAACCTAGAAGAAATTGACAAATTTCTAGACACATACAACCTTCCCAAATTGAATCAAGAAGATATAGAAAAATTAAACTAACCAACAACAATCAAAGAGATTGAAGCAGCAATAAAGAGCTTACCATCAAAGAAAAGCCCAGGTCCAGATGGTCTCCCAGGTGAATTCTATAAAACCTTTATAGAAGAGCTAATCCCAATATTCCTCAATTTATTCCATGAAATAGAAAGAAACGGGACTCTCCCAAATAGACTCTATGAAGCTAAGATCACATTAATACCAAAACCAAATAGAGACAGCTCAAGGAAAGAAAACTACATGCCCATATCATTGATGAACTTAGATGCAAAACTTCTAAACAAAATACTAGCAACACGCATTCAAAACCACATCAAGAAAATCATACACCATGAACAAGTCGGGTTTATCGCAAGGATGCAAGGCTGTTTCAACATATGTAAACCAATCTGTGTAATTCACCATATAAACAGAACTAAAGACAAAAATCACATGATCATTTGAATAGATTCTGAAAAAGCATTTGACAAAATCCAGCACCCATTCATGCTAAAAACACTGCACTGCAGAGAACCAGAACAGAAGGAACATACCTCAACATCATAAAGGCAATATACAATAGGCCTACAGTCAACATCATACTGAATGGGGGAAAACTCTGAGAGTTCTCCTTAAAAACAGGAACAAGAAAAGGATGTCCACTGTCACCACTCCTTTTCAACATAGTACTTGAAACTCTAGCCAAAGCAATAAGGCAAGAGAAGGAAATAAAAGGAGTACAAATACGAAAGAGGAACTGAAACTATCTCTATTTGCAGATGACATGATATTATACTTTGAAGATCCAACAAACACAAGTAAAAGGCTCATAGAACTGATCAACAAATTCAGCAAAGTGTCTGGATGCCAACCATAAATCCACTGAAAAAGAAATCCAGAAGACATTTCCACTCACAATATCCCCCAAAACAATAAAATACGTGGGAATAAACCTAACCAGGGAGGTAAAAGACTTCTACAAGGAAAATTACAAAACATTGAAAAAATAAATTGAAGATCTTAGAACATGGAAAGATCTCCCATGCTCTTGGGAAGGCAAAATAAATACCATCAAAATGGCCATTCTTCCAAAAGTGATCTACAGATTCAATGCAATACCCATTAAATTACCAAAGTCATTCTTCACTGACATAGAAAAATCTGTCCTTAACTTCATTTGGAACAACAAAAAACCCAGAATAGCCAAAATAGTTCTCAGCAACAAAAACCATGCAGGAAGCATCACAATACCTGACTTCAAACTATACTACAAAGCAATAGTAATAAAAACAGCATGGTATTGGGACAAAAGCAGACACATAGACCAATGGAGCAGAATAGAAGACTCTGAAAAAATCCACACACCTACAGCCAATTGATTTTTGACAAAGGGGCTAAAAACATCCACTGGAAAAATGATAGCCTCTTCAACAAACGGTGCTGGCAAAACTGGCTAACCATATGCAGAAAAATAGAAATAAACCCCACTTTCTCACCTTATACAAGAGCCAATTCAAGATGGATCAAAGAAATAGAAATCAGACCAGAGACCTTGCAGCTACTTGAAGAGGCAATAGGCCCAACACTTCAACACATAGGCACAGGTAAAGACTTTCTCAACAAGACCCCAAAGGAACAGGAAATTAAAATGAGGATCAATACATGGGATTGCATTAAAATGAAGAGCTTTTGTGCAGCAAAGGAAACAATTAAGAACCTAAACAGATAGCCAACAGAATGGGAGAAGATTTTTGCCAGCTACTCGTCTGATAGAGGACTAACATCTAGAATATACTGAGAACTTAAAAAAAATCACCGCTAAAAAAACAAATAACCCAATAAAAAAATGGACAAGTGAATAGACACTGTATAGAAGAAGAAACACAAATGGTCAATAAATGTATGAAAAAATGTTTAACATCATTAGCAATCACAGAGATGCAAATCAAAACTACCCTGAGATTTCACCTAACCCCAACTAGAATGGCAATCATTAAAAACACAAATAACAAATGCTGGTGAGGATGTGGAGAAGTAGAAACTCTAATACGCTGTTGGTGGGATTGCAAATTAGTGCAACCACTTTGGAAAACAGTGTGGAGGATCCTCAGAAGAATGGGAATGAACCTACCATATGATCCAGCAATACCACTTCTAGGCATCTACCCAAAAGATCAGAAACCAAACTATCAGACTAATGCATGTGTATCTATGTTTATAGCTGCATAATTCACGATTGCCAGACTTTGGAACCAGCTAAGGTGTCCATCAACAGATGAGTGGATTACAAGACTATGGGATATGTACACAATGGAATTTTATGCAGCCATAAAGAACAAAATTACATCATTTGCAGGGAAATGGAGGGAACTGGAGAACATGCTAAGTGAGATTAGTCAGTCACACAGAGTGAAAAGTCAGATATTCTCCCTAATATGGGGAAACTAGGGAGAATGGGGATTAGAAGGGACTCCAGACAATGAAGGAGAAAACTTTAGATGAGCAAAGAAGGCAACCTAACTAAGGAAGATGGGAGGTGGGAAGAGGGAAATACACTAATGCACACGATGTGTGCACACAAACTTATCAGAGTCAATCACTATGCTGAGCAGAAAAAGGAGGGAAATGAGAAGGAATAGGGTGGGATTTGAGGGAGGGGCAAATGAGCAAGATGTGCATGTATGCTTTCACCCTGACACTTATCAAAATGTATAATTACAATGCATCAATAAATGAATATATTAATAACGACCAAACAAGCACTAGTATAATTTGGATCTTAAATGTGCTCCCAAGGCCTATATAGAAAGGGCTGCTGGTCCCCAGCCTGTAATGCCACTGGGAGGTGGTGCAATCTTTTAGAGGTGGGGCCTGGTGGAAGGGAATTAGGTCATGAGGGGCAGGTGTGCCCTTGAAGAGTATTGAGCCCTAGCTCTTCCTGTCTCTGCTTCCTGCCTCCATCAGGGGAGCCACTGTGATTCATGGTGCTCCCCGCCATGATGCTCTGTCTTGCCACAAGCCATAAAGCAACAGGGCCAAGCGACCATGGACTGAAACCTCTGAAATTGTTAGCCAAAATAAATTCTTTCTCCCTTTAAGTTTGTATTATTGAGTATTTTGTTATAAAAGCAGAAAATTAACATACCAGTCTCAATATATGTTGAAATTGCATTTTCCTTCTTTTTCTGTTATTTCTGTATGGTCACCTCCTTGCCCACTATCATTTCTTAGTCTGTTTTTCCAATGACAATGTATTTATGATATATACATTTCACCTTTGGAAAATAAATATTTTTCAATTTTAAATATCACACTTAATGTAAACATTTTATTATATATTTCCCTAATTTCTAGTCTCATTCTTACCAACCTAAAATCCACATATGACATAGCTTAGATATTTAGTGGGGTTTTGTATCCTCCATAGTATTTTTACTATCACTTTCTTCTCCATCCACACTCTATTGTCTCTTACTTATTCCTCTGTAAGAATATTATTTTTCTTTGTTAAAACAGACATTTTCACCATAAATCCTGACTAAATTATACCCAATGAATTAATGTACTACTAAAGATTGAATAGCAAAAGTTCTCATTAGAAAAATTCCAGTGGTCTAGATAGAATCGCATTTCTCTGGGAAAGGTTCTGAAGCTGGTCAAAACTTTGACTACTAAAACCCAAAAGGTAAGTGTTTTGTTGTTGTTGTTGTTGTTGTTGTTGTTTTGTGGTGCTGGGGATTGAATTGAAACACATTCTACCTCCAACCTACACCCCCAGACCTACTGTATTTTTATTTATTTATTTATTTATTTTTGTGGTACTGGGGATTGAACCCAGGGGCATTCTACCTCCATGATCAGTTTCCATTATTTTATCTTACAAGTTTCCTTGCATATACTATTACATTGTCTTATATTAATTATACCACTATCATATCACTATACTATTTATTATTTTAAAATTATATTTGTCCCTTCTTCATGTTTTGCTGACTCCCAATCCCACTGACTATGGAAAAATATATTATTTTTTATTTTCTATATTTGAGATTTAAAAGCAGCAATCCATACACATAAAAGATGGCAAATGATAAAATGTATTCTGTTTTAAAATAAACTTTATCATCATTCCCTTAAATGTATTTCCAGGATATTTGTCTGCCTATGTGTCTTTAAATAAATACATGTTATTCACAAAGTACCAGAAAAAAAATTGAAATTGACAAATGGAATATTTATATTTGTCCTGAATAAAAACTTTAGAGAAAATAATTTCAACAATTTATAACTAAGACTTATGAATTATAGGTGATTAAAGCATTTTATTTTTTCTTATAGGCTTTCACGTTTTATTTTAATAATACCTTTTCATAAAAGCTTGCCTACACCTTTCAAGACAAAACATTTGCACGCTTATACTGACATCTGGTGGATATTTAGTATATTATTTCTAATGTAAACCGAGGGAAAATAATTAAAATGCACCACAATAGGAACAAAGTTTTTAGTTAAATGTAATAAATAATAAAATTGTCATTTGCGTTATATTCTTGGTAACTTAATATAAAAACTGTTAACAATTTTTACAGTCTTAACAAACTTATTTTAATCAATAATAAATATTATTCCCAGTTTGTAGAAACATCATGTATAACCTATTGTTTCTTAGTGTCTAACAAATATTTGTACATTATAGATGCTTCACATTGTGGTATCTACATAAATTGTAACCTTCATCTATATCTTTATAGGTAAAATTGTTACAGAGGTGAAACATTCTTAGATGGAAGAAAATGTAGATATTCCATGTTTAGCAGTGTTTTATTAAGTAAGGAAACTCTTGAGAGGTGAGGAAAAAATAAGATTACAGAGTTTCACTAATATGCAATACCCTAGAAGGTTATAATTTTAATATATGAAGAAGATAACTATGAAAGGAAAGCACTTCAAATTTGACTGGCTATTTCTGATTCATAAAGATCTCAAGAAATTCCCCAAATAAAAAAATAACTACTGAACAAAATATACTTAAAATGTTATATAATCATGCTTTGGAAATATGACAATAAGGATTTATTATTTTGCAGACTGAATCGTTTTTTGGTTTTTGCTTTTTTATATTTTTATTGGTGTATTATAATTATACATCATAGTGAGTTTCATTTGAACATAGTGCTTGTGCATAGGCACATAGCGCTTGTGATATTTCCTTCCACATCTCAATCTGTATTCCCTTGTTCATTCTCCATACATGTTAGTGAGATTGGTAGTAATTCATTCATATATGGACATAACATTATTTGAGCTGTTTCCTTCCTCAATCCTTTTTCTCCTCCGACTTCCCTTCCCCAATCCCATTCCATTATTCTACTGGTCACTCCCCTCAATTATCCGAAGTCCCTTTTGTTTCATGTTTTCTCTCTAGTTTCCATATATGACAGAAAATATATGACCTTTCACTTTCTGAGACTGGCTGATCTCACTTGGCATAATATTCTCTAATCCCACCCGTATTCCTGAAAATGACATAATTTTGTTTGTCTTTATTTCTGAGTAAAATTCCATTGTGTATATATAACACATTTTCTTTACCTGTTTAACTGTTGATGGATACCTAAGTTTGTTCCATAATTTGGTTGTTGTGTTTTGTGCTCTATAAACATGGATATACAACTATCACAATAGTATTCTGACTTTAATATTTTGGAAAAATATTGAGGAGTGGTATAACTGGGTCATATGATGGCTCCTTTCCTAGTCTTTTGAGAAACCTCCACACTGATTTCCATAATGATTTTACTAATTTACAATCTCTATACCAACCCTATACAAACCCTATACCAACAGTATAGGAGCTCTGAAGCTGAATTTTAGAAGATGGACTTTAAATACATCTTCTAATACTATTCTATGTGCTTAAATGCTGAGAGGACCTCTTTCATACAGCCTTTTAAGAAATAATTCTGAGTTGCTAGGATCCTTGTGAAAGTCCTTGATTTCCCTCTATTAGACATATGCTGACATCATAGACAATCCAGCTCACCCATACCATAATATGCCTTAGTCTTGTATGTTTATCACATTCTTGTTTTTGAGCTCTGGAAAAAATTGAAATACAAGTTATAGTTTATGTATGCCTCCAAATATGAAGTTATTTTTGTGCCATGGCTTATTTCTCACAACTGACTGATGTATTGCCAATGTATCGGGTATGCATATGGTAGGTAGTGGAACTAAAAATGATGCTACCTGATACACTGGCAATTATTACAATATTAAAATCATCTACATTAATAGAAATAATCATAAAGTTTATGTGGTTCTACCTACTTTATACATGAATAAAGAATGAGATGTAAACAGATTAAGTAATTTGTCCAAGGTTGTTTGGAAAGTTGTACATAGAGCCTGACTTATCACCCAATTCACTTTTTCAACAGTCTTTCCCTATTTCCACCTTATTTCCCTGTTAGTCCTAATTAATACAGCCATCATCTAACCATTTCTTATGTCTTAGAAAATTATTTTTACTCACAATTCAAAGTGAGACTTTTCATGATGGTACTTACCTTAGGGATGGTGAGCTTATATTTTTTGTGCTTTTATTTTCCTTGATTTTAAATTTTGCTTTCTTCATGTCAACTACTAAGTTTGGGAGTAAGATAAATACTTGTTTTTTCAATGCTGGGGCTCTAACACAGGGCCTTTCACATGGTAGGCAGGCATACTACCACTGTGCTATATACCCAGCTCTAGATAGATACATGAATAAGTCCTTAACTTTTTTAATTTTTTATTTCCTCAAAGAATATTTTTTCCTCTGGATCACAAATCTGAAAACAGATTAGGGGGGTGAAGTAGTTATAACATAGATGGAGTGAAGACAAGACAGATAAACTGTTACAGTTTTCTTAGCTTTCCTATGGTATTAACAATACTATTTATTAAAACTTAGATTCTCTATGCCCTTTACTCGTTAAATCCAGAAATCTTTATATTAGAAAATTCTAACTTCAATTTTACTCTTACTTTAATTGCTTTTCATTTTCTCCACCAACTTTGTGCTAAGCACTTAAGTTTTTGCCACTGTATGTGCTAGAACCTGGCAGACTAAACATTAAAGTAAAAGCAATAGTACTTGTCCTCAAGAAGCACACAGTGTAGCTAAGTAAATGTCTTTTTCCTTGAAATTTCCCATTCAGTTTCCACGTAGAGAAAACTCTCCCATATTGTTTTCGGTTTTTTGGGGATTTTTGAGAGTTCCTAGTTTAGCTCAAGGATCTCACTTGAAATCCATCTGAAAACTTGATTTATCTTACATTGCTTTTCTTTCTCCATGTACTGCATTCGGGTAGTTTCATTGATTTTTCTTGTTTCAACTACTAATTATATCTATTCTTCTTCCAAATTTGTCCTCCTAGACTCTACAAGCTAGGATTAATTAATCAAACTGTTTGCATGCTGTACAAACATAGGCAACACACAGGAGCTTCAAAAACTGTCAAAACTGAACAACTATTCACTCATAAAGGTGATTTCTCTATTTTCTCTCACTATTGGCAGTATTGTGTTTAGTCTGTTAATCCAACCTAGGGTCTAAAAGTCAGTCTTGACTTTGATTCTTTTTCCTTATCCTCTCCTGTGATCAATTTTCAACTTCCCTGGATTTATCCTCCATGCATTTTTGTAAACAACCCACTCTTCCACTTGTATTACTTTTGCCCTCATTCAGACTGCAATTCTCTCATAGCTAAAAATATCATAATATCTATATTAGATTCTCTTACTTCCTCCTCTTGTTCTCTTTGCATCTGCCCTACTCACACATGTCAGAATGACCTATCCAATGCAATTATAAGCAATTACCAAAATGATTTCAAGGACTCCCTATTTGGGGGGGGGGGTATCCCAGTCTTTTAAATCAGGCATACATCATATAGAATCATTTACAAATGAATACCTCATACTTTACACTCTGATAATATCGAAAGGCTTTTAATATCATATATATAGTCTCTGTGCCACCTGGGTGGTCCCTGCGCCAGGTACCAGACCCTGGCATCCTCGCACCCAACCCCGGCAGTCTCTGTGCCACCTGGGTGGCCCCTAGGCCAGGTACAAAGACCCCAGAGTCTCCGCGCCCGACCCCGGCAGTCCCTGCACCACCTGGTTGGCCTCTGCACCAGGTACCAGACCCCGGCGTCCCGACGTGCAACCCCAGCAGTCCCTGCACCACCTGGGCGGCCCCTGCACCAGGTACCAGACCCCAGCATCCCCACGCGCCACCCTGGCAGTCAGTCCCTGTGCCACCTCGGCGGCCCCTGCGCAAGGTACCAGACCCCGGCGTCCCCGCGTGCCACCCCGGCAGCCCCTGTGCCACCTGGGCGGCCCCTCCACCAGGTACCAGACCCCGGCGTCCCCGCGCATCACCTTGGCAGCCCCTGCGCCACCTCGGCCGCCCCTGTGCTAAGTACCAGATACCGGCGTCTCCGCGCACCACTCCAGCAGCCTCTGCGCCACCTCGGCGGCCCCTGCACCAGGTACCAGACCCCAGTGTCCCCGCCCGTCACCTTGACAGCCTCTGCGCCTGCCACGGGCCTCGGATCCCCCCACACCGTGTCACCACGGCAGACTCTGCACCGGCCCCATGCCTCCGTGCCACCCCAGCCTCTGCGCCACCTCGGCAGCCTCAGCATCACCTCGGCGGCCTCTGCGCCCACCCCAAGCATTGGTCTCACCTCGGCAGCCTCTGCGCCAGGCCTCGGCATAACCCTGACAGCCTCTGCGCCACCTCGGCGGCCCCTGCACCAGGAGCCTCTGTGCTACGCTTCAGAGCCTGGATAACCTCCAGCGCCGCCACCCAAGACCCGTGCCACTCTCCGGGTTGTCACTGAGTCAGGACAAACCCTGGTGCTGACACCTGAGATCTAGGAGCACACGCTTCCCCCTGGGACACACGCACGATCCTCTGTGCCACTCCACAGAACCTGTGCACCCTTAGGCACCCCTACTTGATACCTGGAGCCCGCACCTCCCACGGGCCCGTTTGAAATACTCAGAACAGCGCATCAGAGCCCGGGCACCCTCCGGCAACATTGCCCGAGACCCAGAACACATGTGCATCATTGGGGCCCGGGCGACCCCAGCACCTGTGCCATGGAAACAGGGCACCTTCCGGCACCATCACCCGTGCATCAGTACCCGTACCCAACACCGCGCCTCGAAGTGCTCCTCACGTGCCAACACCTGAGCTCCGGACCCTGCATACCCCTCCACACACAGTACCACGCCCCAGCCAACCGGATGAGAAGGATCCCCAGCCTGCAGCATACTGACCCAATTGGGACTGCAGGAGCCATCAAGAGGTCTCATACACAGAAAGGAAAATGATGCGGAGGCAACAGAAACAAAATGGAAAACACCGAAAATGCAAGAATGAAGAACAGTGAGGAAACAGGAAACATCCACAATGCATCAACAAGGGAGATCACTGACTCTGACCTGCAGGAAATGCAAGACGGGGAATTCCGAATTTTGATCTTGAGAATGATGAAAGGCCTCAAACAAAGCATAGAGGAGATGAAGGAGGAAGTTGAGGCTCTAAGGAAGAATCAGAAAGAAACTCTGAATGAAATGAAGGAATCAATAAACGAATTAAAGACTGCAATAGAAACCAACTCTAGTAGGCTCGACCACATGGAAAATAGGGTATCACTCCTGGAAGACAGCTCATTCAAAACGGAGAACACAGTCAATGATACACAGAAGATATTACAACAGCACACCCTGACCATTCAAGAAATACAAGACAATGCAAGGCGTCCTAATCTAAGGATAAAAGGCCTTGAAGAAGGTTTAGAAGCACAGACCAAGGGTATAAGAAACCTCTTCAAAGAAATAATTTCAGAGAATTTTCCGAACATAGAGAAAGATTTGGACATACACATACAGGAGACATACAGAACGCCGTTAAGACAGGATCAAAGAAGGACCTCCCCTAGCCATGTAATAATTAAAATGACTAACATAGAGGCCAAAGAAAGAATCCTAAAAGCAGTAAGAAGAAAAGAACGGGTGACATACATGGGCAAAACAATAAAAATCACCCCAGAATTCTCAACTCAAGTCAGGAATGCCAGGAGGGATTGGAATTGCCAGGTACTCTGGACCCTGGAAGAAAACAATTTCCAACCAAGACTGAAATATCCAGCAAAGCTATCATTTCAAATTGATGGAGAAATGAAAATGTTCCATGATAAACAAACATTTAAAGAATTCATGAGGACCAAGCCAACACTAGAGAAAATCCTGAAAGAAATAAACCACAAAGAAGGTAAAACAAGCGATCTTCAGAACCACAGGAGAGGTGATCTCCACCAGGTAAGCAACTAAACAAGGAGATTTGTCATCACAGCAAATAGAAAATAAAACTCAAAAATGATAGGAAACAAAAATCATATCTCTATAATAACATTGAATGTCAAAGGACTCAACTCCCCAATTAAAAGGCACAGACTGGCAATGTGATCAAAAAGCATAACCCAACTATATGCTGTCTATAAGAAACTCACCTTCTAGCCAAAGATACTCATACGCTAAAGGTAAAAGGATGGAAAAAGATATACCATTCAAACGGAGATCGAAAACAAGCAGGGGTAGCAACGCTTATATCAGACAAAACAGACTTTCAGCTAAAACACAACAGAAGAGACAAAGAGGGTCACTTCTTATTAATAAAAGGAACAATCCGACAAGAAGATATAAAAATAGTAAACATTTACACCCCAAATGTGGTTGCACCCACATTCATAAAACAAAGTCTTCGGGATATCAGGTCCCAAATAGACCCAAACACAATAATATTGGGAGACTTCAACACACCACTCACGCCACTGGATCGATCCTCTGGACAAAAGATGAATAAAGATTGCTCAGACCTAAAGAAAACTATAGACCAAATAGATCTAATAGACAAACAGAGTATTTCAACCAACAACACCTGAATACACATTTGTCTCAGCTGGTCATGGAACATTCTCCAAAATAGACCACATACTGGATCACAAAGCAAGCACCAGCAAATTCAAAAGATGTGATATAATTCCCTGCATCTTCTCAGATCACAATGGATTGAAACTGGAAATTAACAACAGGAAGACAAAAAGTAATCACATAAGTACATGGAGACTGAACCATACACTCCTGAATGAGGACTGGATCAGGAAAGAAATAAGGGGAGAAATAAAAAAATTCCTGGAATTAAATGAAAATAGAGACACGACATATCAACATCTGTGGGACACCTTGAAAGCGGTAAGAGGAAAATTTATAGCACTGAGTGCCCACATAAGAAAAACAGAAAACATCCAAATAAATAACCTAATAACACACCTCAAGGATCTTGAAAAACAGGAATAGTCGCAGCCCAAAGCCAGTAGAAGGCAGGAGATAACTAAAATCAGAGCAGAAATTAATGAAATAGAAAATAAAAAAACAATACAAAGAATCAACAAAACAAGAAGCTGGTTCTTCGAGAAGATTAACAAGATTGACAAACCACTAGCTAACCTAACCAAAAGAAGGAGAGAATCAACCCAAATTACCAAAATCAGAAATGAAACAGGGGATATCACCACAGAGAGTGGAGAAATCCAGAGGATCATAAGAAGCTACTTTGAAAACTTATATTCCAACAAAATGGAAAACATGGAAGAGGTCGAAAGATTTCTAGACACATACAACCTACCCAAATTGAACCAAGAGGATACAGAAAAACTGAATCAACCAATAGCAAGCGCAGAGATAGAAACAGCAATAAAAAGTCTTCCCTCAAAGAAAACCCCAGGTCCAGATGGCTTTCCAGCCGAATTTTACAAAACCTTCACAGATGAACTAAAACCAATACTTCACAAGCTATTCCGCAAAATTGAAAGAGATGGAATTCTTCCAAACTCTTTTTACAAGGCCAACATCACATTAATACCAAAGACAAATAAAGATACCTCAAGGAAAGAAAATTACAGACCAATATCATTAATGAACATAGATGCAAAAATTCTAAATAAAATACTAGCCACGCGCATTCAAAACCATATTGAGAAAATCGTACACAATGACCAAGTTGGCTTCATCCCTGGAAAGCAAGGCTGGTTCAACATACGCAAAACAATACATGTTATCCACCACATAAACCGAACTAAGAACAAAAATCACATGATCATTTTAATAGATGCGGAAAAAGCATTTGACAAAATTCAACACCCATTCATACTAAGAACTCTACAGAAAATCAGAATAGAAGGAACATACCTCATCATCATCAAGTCAATATATAAGAAACCCAAAGCCAACATCATATTGAACGGGGAAAAATTGCCAGAATTCCCCTTAAAATCAGGAACAAGACAAGGATGCCCATTATCACCACTCCTTTTCAACATAGTCCTTAAAACCCTTGACAGAGCAATAAGACAGGAGAAGGATATCAAAGGAATTCAAATAGGAAAAGAAGAACTAAAATTATCTTTATTTGCAGATGATATGATCCTATAACTAGAAGACCCAAAGAACTCAACCTACTAGAGCTAATTAACAAATTCAGCAAAGTAGCAGGATACAAGATAAACCTAAAAATTCAGTAGCTTTCATAAATGCCAACCATGAATCCACTGAGAAAGAAATCCAGAAAACAATCCCATTCACAATAACTTCAAAACCAATCAAATACCTAGGAATAAACTTAACCAAAGAGGTGAAAGACCTCTACAATGAAAACTATAGAAGACTGAAGAAAGAAATTGAAGATCTTAGAAGATGGAAAGATCTTCCCTGCTCTTGGATAGGCAGAATAAATATCAAAATGGCCATCCTGCTAAAAATGATCTACCGAATCCATACAATCCCTATCAAAATACCAACATCATTTTTCGCAGAGCTAGAAAAATCAGTCATTAATTTTATATGGAGAAACAAAAGACCCAGAATAGCCAAAGCAATTCTCAGCAATAAGAACCATGCAGGAGGTATCACAATTCCTAATTTCAAATTATACTACAGAGCCATAGTAATAAAATCAGCATGGTACTGGCACAAAAACAGACACATAGACCAGTGGAATAGAATAGAAGATACAGAAACAAGTCCACAAACTTATAGCCAATTGATTTTTGACAAAGGTGCCAAACACATACGTTGGAGAAAGGACAGTCTTTTCAACAAATGGTGCTGGGAAAACTGGTTATCTACCTGTAGAAAAATGG
>PVJS01017205.1:0-36458 GCA_004027185.1 Glis glis | reverse complement strand
GAGGGGGGGGGGGAGAGAGAGAGAGAGCTGAGGCTGGCCGCGAACCTGGATCCTCCGGTCTCCGCCTCCCAAAGTACTGGGATTACAAGTGTGCGCCACCACGCCCGGCTTGACTTACATCAACTTCTAACATGAACCTTAGAATAGCAGGCCCAATGGTCCAAATGAAATACCGCTTTCTACCATCTCTTCACCTCTTAGCCTCCCCCAATTTTTCTTTTGAAACTTCAAAATGGTCAGTTATAGAAAGGCATTCTCATTATTTCTTTTGAATCCAGTTTTTAAAAATAGAAATAAAAACACGTCTAAGACTGCTAGGCAATTTTTGTAAGCTGAAAAACACTTTGTGTAAAAAAATCTGTTTAAAAATTTCCAAGGCACATACACAGATGACTAGGACTGAAGACCTGGAGGCAGAGTAGGAGAAGGTGACCTCTTTTACAATCGAACACGGTGAGGAATTCATGAGGCTCAGAGGACTGAGCTTCACACCCTATCCACATGACTGCATGTCCATTTCTTGGGTGAAACCATAACTTACAGTGTATTTTATGTTTTTAGGGGGCTCTGGTATGTCCTCTTCAGACTCACCAGGCTTGATCTCTTTGCATTGGACATTCTTAAGCCCTGTGGGTCAGCCATCTTGAGGAGATCGGCTGATACTCTGGGGAGAAGGATTCCCAAGTCCAGGCATGCTATATAGAATGTACCCAACTACTGGGAAATGCAGACCCAGTGATAGGGATGGTCCAAGTAAGACCATCTGTGCTTTTTAAATGATTGCACAGTGGACATCATAGCAGTACCAGTGAGAAAATAATAAAGAAGAGAGAAATAAATGAGTCGCCACTCTAAGCCTGGGATCCTATAGCAAATGTACAGACTCCAGAACCAGCTTTCCTGGGTTAGAACCCCAGCTCCACCACTAAGTAGCTACATGAACATGTGTCAGTGGGCTGATACCTCAGTTTTCTCATCTGTAAATGGGGGCTAACAAAAATGGTGGTGAGGTAGATTACACTGTGTGATGCACTTCCAACTTGGCTCTAAGTAGACATCTAATAAGTGTGTGTCAAGTTATTTATTATTCTGTTCATTTCCCTTATTTAGTCATCTTTTCCCTTTTCTCTGTCTTTATTCAAGAGTAATGACAGTATAGACAATTTTCAGATAATTAGCTTTTCCTCCTCAGACTCACAGCAGGGCTAGAAAACCCCAGACATGTGGTTGCCCCACCATCCCCCTCCGCCCTGCCCCTGGGACCTTGGTTAGGAAGTTCAGAGGATGTCAGAAAGGGTGGTGAGTTTCTTAAACCAGTTTCCCCATCCCATTTCCTTTGTGAGGGAGCATTGTTGACACACCACTGGGGGTTTGGGATTTACTTGGTGTTTGGGGAGGCATTCCTGGGGTGGAAGCCACGTGGTCACGGTGGGTGGGGACAGCTGGCTCTTGAGAGGGACAGGACACTCCTTGCAAGGGAGTCTGCTCTGCGTCGCCGTCCAGTTTTATACTTTTAGCTTCCACTGAAATTTAATGTTTTGCTTTTGGTTTATTATGTATGCAAGTATCTTGCTGATAAATTACATGTGTAATTGTACCATCGTAACCACCGCTAGTCAGCGACAACATGTAATTAAACTCACCCTTGTAGTCATTGAACTTTTCTGTCCCTGACAAGATCATTGACCACTCCAAGAAGGGTGTACCTCAGCACTGGAGCGATGCAAGTGCCTGAGTGGCCTAACTGCCCCCACCCCTGGCCCACAGGGCACCCCAGTGCACCCCGGCCTGTGACTGGAAACATGCAGGGGCAGTCTTCCTTTGGTCGGCCGTGTGTAGGATAGAAAGGTTGGTCTGTGTAGGGCCCAGGGATGTCTCTCTTTATTATTATTATTTTTTTTTTGTCTATGTCCAGATGATTACTGGCTCTAGAGTGGGTGTTTGGCAAGACTCAAATGAGTAAGTCTTAGAAATATCTTACTTTGCCTCAAACCCTCTTTTCAGATATAACCCCAATGCTCTTTCACTCATTTTCCTCTTTCTGATGTGTGTACTGGGCTACTCTTATGCCCCCGTGCCAACAATTGGTCAGCTATGGCTTGGGAGCCACATTCAACACCTTACCTGTGTGTTTCCTTTTGTTTGACATTTAAAAATTTAAAGAAAATTGTGGTGAAACACACATAGCATAAAATTTACCATCTTGGGCATTTTAAAGTATACAGTTGAGTGGCATTCGATAAATATTCACATCGCAATGCACGTCAGCACTGCCCGTGTCCAGAACTTTTGATCTTCCCAAACGGAAATGCTATGCCCAACAACTCATTGTTCTCCCTAACCTCCGGCCCTGGCATCCACTATTCTGCTGTCTATCTCTCTAAATTTGACTCTTGTAGGTTCTTTATATAAGTTGAACCATGTAGTATTTGTCATCTGGGGCTGTTATATTTTGCTTAGCATAATGTCTTCTAGGTTCATCCATGTCGTAGCATGTGAAAGGATTTCCTTCTCTTTTAAAGCATAAGGATATTCCATTGTAAGTATATATCATATATATATACATATAGTATATATATTTGTTTATCCATTCATCCATCGATAGACACTTAGGTTGCTTCCGTCATGGCTTTTGTGAATATTGCTGGCGCGATCATGGGCTTATATGTTTCTTCAAGAATTGGCTTTCGAAGCCGGGTGTGGTGGCGCATGCTTGTAATCCCAGTACTTGGGAGGCTGAGATGGGAGGATCTGGGTTCGCGGCCAGCCTCAGCTACTTAGTGAGGCCCTCTGCAACTTAGTGAGACCCTGTTTCCAAATAAAGAATAAAAAATAGAGCTGGGGGTGTAGCTCAGAGGTAGAATGCCCCTGGGTTCAATCCCTAGTACCGCAAAAAAAAAAAAAAAACCAAAAAACCAAGAATTGGCTTTCACTTCTTTTGGGTATTCACCCAGAAGTAGAATTGCTGGCTTGTATGGTAATTGTGTTTTTAACTATTGGGAACTGCCATGCAGTTTTCAATGTGACTGTACCATATTATGTTGCTACCAACTGTACATAAGGTTCCAATTTCTCCACGTCCTTGCCAGCCCTTGTGTTTTTTTTTTCATTTTTATGAAAAATGAAATAGTAGCCATCCTAATGAGTGTGAGGAGTTCTTATTATAGCACTGTTTTTATATGGCGTGCAGGCTATGAATGGCTTTCACATTTCTAAATTATTGAAAAAAATGTTAAGTGTTTGGTAATACATGGAAATTATATGGAATTCGAATTTTAGGGTCTATCGATAAAGTTTTATTGGTTTGCAGGCATTTCCATTCATTTACATCTTGTCTGAGGCTGCTTTCAAGTCATGATGGCAGAGGTGGGTAGTTGGGACAGAGATGGCCTGGCTTGTAAATCCTAAAGTATTTATCACCTGAGCCTTTACAGGAAATGTTTTCCAACCCCACCCAATGATAAGAGCTTTCTACCTTTTTTTCTTGTTGAGGCCCCTCAGCGACACACTCTGCAGACAAAGAAACTGAGACTCAGCAAAGATAAGCAACTTGCACAAGTCACCTATCTAAAAAAAAATGGGTGGCTATGCTAGGATGCATGTACCTGCCCCGGGGACTCCCAATCTTGCACTCCTTGCCACCACCTTGAAAGCAATTATTTGAAGATTGTTCTTTGCAGGGAATTGGAGTTTTTAGGAAGCCTGAGGTCAGGTCCTGGTTGACAAAAAATCTGCAATCATACTAAAATGTGATGTGGTCATTGGGAGAAATGTTAACTTGAGAGAGGATGAAGATAGGAGGAGGCATTAGGTGAGTTGAGTTTTCCTTTATTTCATTCATATATATATATATATATATACACACACATATATATATACACACATATATATACATATATATACATTTCACATATATATTTCATATATATATTTTACATTATATATAATTATATATATATAATTTTTTGTGGTGCTGAGGATCAAACCCAGGGCCTCATGCATACTAGGCAAGCATTCTACCACTGAGCTATACTCCCAGCCCTTTTTATTTTGAAACAGGGTTTCTCTAAGTTGCTGAGGGTCTTACTAAGTTGCTGATGCTGGCCTCAAACTTGTGACCCTCCTGTTTCAGCCTCCCATGTACTGGGATTACAGGCATGTGCGACTGCACCTGGCTTGATTATTTCTTATATGTAAATTTTCAGAACCACGCCCTGAGCTGCATGGCAGGATGAGTTTTCCTTTCTTTTCTTTTTTTTTTTTAAAGGTATTTATTTTTTAACAGGATGAGTTCTTAACTGTGCTGAAGAAGGCGATAGTTTCAGTGTGCAGGCCTGCCTACATGCACAACATTTCCTCAGGATCAGAGGCAAAGCTGAGCCAATCAATAACTTCTTCTTGCATTAAAAAAGTAAATTGTTTCCATAATCGAGGGAAAAGAAAACCAGGGTATACAAGGAACGGTGGATTGATGCTTTCCCCTTCATTCTTTGTGATCACACGTTGTCTGGGATGAATTCTAGCAGAGATATCATTGACCTTTCCCCAGTCTTCTTTTTCTTTTCTTTTCTTTTTTTTTTTTTTTTTGCAGAACTGAGGATTGAACCCAGGGGCATTCTACCTCCACGCTACACCCCCGGCCCTATTTTTTTTTATACTTTATTTTGAAACCGGGTCTTATGAAGTTGTAGAGGGCCTCACTAAGTAGCTGAGGCTGGCCATGAACCTGGATCCTCCGGTCTCAGCCTCCCAAGTACTGGGATTGCAAGTGTGTGCCACCACGCCCGGCCAGTGTTCTTTTTCTGAGTGCAGAGATCTGTTGTCCTGTTTCTCATGGGCTGTCCTGAGCAGTCCCTTGGCCTCTCAGGCTCGGGGGGGTCAGTTGGCACATTGTTGCTAATGAGGGTCAGGCTGTACTCTGTCTGCCTCCTCCCCTCTTCGCCGCTCTCTCCATCTACCAAGATGTGTGAACTTGGTACCAAGAACCTTCTCATCGTCCTTCGTACAGAGGACAAAGCCTGGATAGTTATTTGTCCTTTCCTCAATGGAGAGAAAAGTCCTAGTTGATTTTACATATTTGTGTGCATTATGGAAATGGTCTCTCCATCCCCAGCATTTAGAGGATGCTGGGGGGTCCTGGGGAATGGTTGGCCTTGTGCCTACTTCAGGCAAAAGACAGTGTGACTCTACTTTTCTGTTTGGGAATTCATGACACCTTCCCTCAATAACTACTGTGTTTCAACAACGGGCTTCATATGGCCTCCGTGAGAAGCACAACAGTGTGTTTCATGAACTTTTGGTTGTGGCTTTAAGTCTGGCAGAGCTGGACTCTTACCCTTACAGCTTTCTGGCTCAATTCATCTTACACAAAAGAAGGTATGATAATCTGAGTTGTGGTATGATAATGTGATCGGCATGTTAGCACATCGCAAGAAAGACAGCAATGACTTTGAAGTTTGAGTTTCGTCCTTGAAAATTTGCAGTGCTGTTTCACGCACCAAGGGCTGTACCTAGTAGGTGCTTGGTAAATATTTGAGAAATGCATTAGTCTGGTAATTATTTTGTGCCTGAGATTAAGTGGGGGAATATATGATGTCCCGTGCTCATGTGCTTTGGAAATCGGGGTGTCTATGGCTTTCTTTTCTGTTTGAAGATAAGTTTGAGTCTTGGCCTGCTGTCAGTCTCTGCTGGCCCAGTAGCCCAGTGGGTAGTGGGATCATGGCTCACAGTCTCACTTGACTTTGATTTTGCTGCCTCTGGCTCTGACTGCTGCTTCTTCTAGTCTCTCTTGCCAACTAGCAGCTCTGCCTTTATCTAGGCTCCCTGTGCTCAGCCCTCTAACCCTGCACTGCCCCGCAGTAGGTGTTTAGTCCCACCTCCCTCTTGGCATATTAGTGCTCACACCTATTGTGAGGCCTCCAGAGACCAGGCCTGGTGTTGGGGCAGCTCAGCTCCTGGTAAAATCAAATGTGTGCAGCTGCTAGTGCCTATTGACTGTGAGTGTCAAGCACTGTTCTCATGTTATATGCATGATCTCATTTAATTCTTACAATGACCTCATGAAATGAGTACTGTCATTATCCCATTTCAGAGATGAGTATTTGATGCTGCCTCCCAAGTTGTTGATGGCTGAAGGGCAGTGAGACCCGTTGGTAGCTAAGGGCCATGGTGTGTGACGGTGAAGACTTTGTCTAGGTCCATGTGCCTACTGCCTGGGCCAGATGACCTAGGCCAGAGGTCCTGGCTGCCCAGAGCGGCCAGCTACTTGGGGAAACATCACTGTGACTGTCTATTCCTGGTCAAAGTCCCAGTTGTCCAAGACATCCTAGGGAAACTGGCCAATGAGGTTCCCGTTGGGTGAGGCCCTGGGAGGAGATTCAGAGAGTTAGCTAGGGAGGGGACAGGTGAATCTCTCCAGAGTCCAGGCCTGTTTCTATGGCTTGATCTCTGTCCCAGCATCCTTGGGAGACCAGGAATGTGTCCACATCGCAGGTTCTTGCTGACACTTTGTGCTAAAATTAGTTTTTCTTCCTGTTTACACAGTGTGAGTTGGGGGAGAAGCTGGGGTCCTCCCTGCTAGCAGGAAGGGAGGTATAGATGAGCACGTGGTCTTCCAAGTGACACCTGGCCTTGTTGTGGGGGTGGGGGAGGCAGGGTATGGCAGTGTCCTTTGGCCCTCATCTGAGCCACCTGCTGTCATTCATGCTCTGGGCTCCCCTGATGTTCCTCCTGCCTAAGCATTCATGGCTGGTGTTGGCAGCAGAGAGAAGGTGCAAGGAAAGTTTACTGAAGAAAAGCTAATGGATGAGGGGTTTAAGCTACCCTGAAGTCAGGCATGAAGCCCCAGCCAAGAAGATCCTTCCAGTGGCCAGAACTATGCTGGTTCCCTGAGTACTGGATACTGACACCCTCCTTAAGACATCTTCTCAAATGTCCTGAAGCTCAGTTCAACATCAGGCCCAATGACCTTCCCCTGGCTTGTCAGTGTGTCAGTGTTCCATTTTCAAATTATGACTAGATGGATTTATCAAAGGGCTGACTTAGAAACTTTACTGAGATTTCTATTGGGCATTAGTGAAGTCTTCCTAGATGCAATAATATAATCTCTTAGTATACCCAGCAATGATATGTGGGAGAAAATTTATATCCAGTTAAACAGAGTGTCTACTTAAGTGCTTTTCTTAATAGAACATGTTTGATCCTAAGCTACTTCTTTTTTTGAGCCCTTGAGGGCTTTATTCTTGAACTTAAAAAAAGAATACCCTCTAAAACCTGTTCACCTGTTCAAGTCAAACGGCTGATGTGTTTTTGAATGGAGCCGCATCTTGCGAGAGAGGAGATCAGCCTTCCCCCAGCGCAGACACAGGTGTGACCTACTTGGGGTGGGTCGGCACTCAATTGTTTTATTTTTTTTCCTGCAGGGTTGCACAGGATGTAGCTGACTTTCTCTCTTTGAAGGATCAGACCTGCAGGTCTTAGAATTTGTGGAGAGGATGGAGCTTGGGTAAAGGATTGGGCATGTTCTGGGGGGGAAATTCCCCCCAGGTCAGCCCTTTTCTGCAGGCTAAATGAATAGAGGTGAGCCTGCTTTAATTGTATTACCTGCAGTCAGCATGGCGGCTCAGGTGCCAGGAAACAGAGGCTTTGCACAGTGTCTTTGTGAGTTCAGCGTCCCTCATTGACCCCCTGCCTTTCTTTAAGGAATCCCACCAGTTCCTCCCCAGTATCCTTTATCTTTAGAACAGAGGGCAAATTTTGGACACCCATTAAAAAAATCAAAGACATATTGCAACAAATTCTGCTCCTCAATTGCATCTGGATCAAAGGAGGCACATGCATGGTGTCTCCCTCCAGGTCCCACCCGGTATTGCCAGCTGTGCAGAGGGACTGCGCCCTTCCTTCACCTGGCCATACAACACAGAGGACCAGTGAAGCCCCAGGTCAGGTATGGCCCGGAGTGTGGATTTCAGAGCTTCCTCTTGAGTCCTGGGGTTCTCAAAAGGCTGGTGGTGTCTACCACCATGCCTTTCAGTCTCTCAAATACAGATATCCCGATGACCATTTGAAGGTACATTTCCTACCACTGGTCCCTTTGGGGTAGGGATCCTTGCAGGAGCCCAGAGCTGTCCAAAAATCTTTGTCAACTCTGGAAGTACAGTTTACTGACTCCTTCATCCTGTATCATCCCAAAGAAACTTTTTTGGAATCTGGAAGACTTGGGACCAGGAAGCAAATTACAATGGTGCTTTTAGAATTGCTGGGGAAATCTGTTTCAACTGTAGGTGTCTGAGCCCCACACCTGGAGGTACATGGGTCTAGGATGGGGCCTGGGAATCTCCACTTCCCACAAGCTCCTTTGGCGATGCAGATGGGCCTGGGATTCCATGACAGTGAACCTAAATTATAGTAAGTGGACTTCGGAAAGTTGGATTCTGGTATCTTTTTTTTTCTTCTCAGCTGTGAGCTCTGAGTCAAACATTTTGAGTTCCTGGATCTCAATTTTCTCACCCTTAAGAAGAGAAATTAAATCTATGATTCCTAAGAGTTCATCCAATTCTGAAGTTCTTGTATATTAAAAAATAATCTGCATTTTAGGCCTGGTAAATTACATTCACCCTGAAGAGGGCCTGGAAAAAAAAAAAGGGAGAATCTACAGCGTGAGAGAGTGGGCCTTGCGATGCAAGGCCAAGGTCGTAAGGTAACCTTCATGAGAGCATCATTTGTATTTATTGAAATTGCTCATTTTAATCATCCTGGATGCTCCCTTGATAAAAAATGATAATCCTCTGTAAATTATGAATACCTTGAAATTCACAAATTCTATCACTTTTGTGATTGGCAACATTAAATGGCAACAGCTCATTTAAATAAGCAACATCTGGACATTATTATTTTTAGGGATTTTTTTCATCTGTTGATTTAGAAATCTGGGGCCCTTATGAATCTTGCATGAATTTTCTTTTATATTCACATCTACCATCAAGACACAAAAAATAGCCAAAAAATATCGTCCAGTGAGTCTTTGATGTGTTTTTTATACAACAAATCCATTGTGAATGAGAGAAGATATAAAATAGGCTGCCTGTGAGTATAGGCAGAAGGAGTAGCTTGATCTAAGAGCCAGACTAGCCCTGACAATTTAAAGCCACAGTAGAGACAAGGCTCTGATTTTATATATAATAATATGACACTTAAAAATAACAATATAGCTTCGGACTGATGATATCAGAATATGACATTCGTTATTTCTCAGAACAATCCAATTTAGAACAATGTATTCTGAGCAGGTTTGGTAAAAATAGAAGATCTATCATCCCATGGTATAAGGTAATGCATTAATTTTTATGAGTGAGTTATGAAGATGTACAACTCGGTTAAGAGTTAGGATAAACATAATATTCCTTAATTAATCCATTATGCCACAGTACACATGTGCCATTTTTATTACCTTAAAAATGAAAAATGTCAGAAAAGGAAATTGCTGCTTTTTTATATCAAAAAAGCCTTTTTTTGAAAAATCATAAAATGTCTAATCTAATTCACTATATAATACTAATGAGCTTAACAAGCCATCTCAATGCACAGTTTAGGATAAAAGGTCATCAGTTTCTGGCAGTCAAATCCCAGTACTTTTCAGACGAGGCAAAACCTTTCAGCACCAAATATCGGAAATGGCATTTGTGATTAGAAGCGTTATTAATAGCTATTTGTTATTAACATAGCATGGAGTTTTAGAAATTCGTATTCTACCCTCCTTGCATTTCTAACTCTTAAGGCTGCAGATGCCAAGACCATTTGTGGAGTTCAGGCATTTTTCTCCCTGGATCTGCTTAACTTTTTTACTCATCCCAATTCTGGGAGATGTCAAATGGGGATCACACACACGGAGCTTTCTGTTTGATACCACATTTAATTTGCTCAAATCTCTCCAAATCCTCTACACTTATTTTCTGGCATCTCTCTGCTCTCCAAGCAGTGTTTCTTTCTTTGGTGTGTGTCAGTGTCATCTGCCGGCTATTTCTTTTGTCTCTTCGTAGAACAGGCCATTTGGAGGCACACCGCCGGCACCTTCCACAATGGTACACACGGTGGCTGCAGCCAGCCTTGTTATGGAAAAGAATTGCCCGGTGGATCGAGGGAATGGCCAACAGCGGACTAGAATCATGAAGCTGAAAGTAATATTGCCGACTGGAGGTCATTTTTCCCAACTGAGGGGCAATAGTTTGCCACTATAAACTGCACATTGCAGTCAGTATATGTTTTATTAAACCATTTAAGGAACTTGGGAGCCATTTCATTTAAACTTCCTGCTTGATGTAGCTCAGGGCAGAGCCCAGAGCAGCTCACAAAAGAGGCCTGGAGTAATTTGCAGAAGAAATATCCCATGTGCCCAGCAGGATGCACAGCAACTGGGGGAGGAGCCTGGCTAGGGCTAGACTCAATACTTATAGAACCCCTCAATGCTTGAGTACACAAGTGTGTGCGTGTGCAAGTGTGCACGCATGTGTGTGCATCGTTCTAGTCCCGGTTCTGCCACTAACTATCTCTGTGTTCTTGGTCAAACCTCTTAGTCTTTCCAGAACTATTTTTGCTGCTGTGAAAGGAGGGGGTATTGAATTTGATGTGACAGGCAGCTCAGAGATACTATGATGTGCTGGAATGTCGGGGGTCACCCCTGGAACTATGGTTCTGGGACTTCCCATCCGGCCTTGGTCATCATGGTGGAAATCAGCCTTTGCTCCTTCCCTGCCCTAGAAGTCCACCTGGCCACAGACAATTGGGCAGGCCTGAGGAAGCATGGCCTCTTGGGTGCAGCTAATGATGTGCTGGTTTTCTGCAAAGCCAAGGACACCAGAAACAGCAACTTAGTTCTCACATAAACAAAATGACAACAACAACAACAACAACCGTCTTTGCATGATGCTTTTGTGTCTGAGGAGGTAGGAGCTGAGGCATGTGTGTTGTGCCTGGCTCACTTCCTTCTCCGAGCCTCAGTTATGCTGTCTGAGAAATTGGACAGTGGTGTTGATATTGCTGCTTTTGTGTCCTGTCGTGACTGGGCCTCTTAAGTTGTAAAGTGCTATCGAAGCCGTGGTTTCATCATCATGGCTAACTTGTTGATTATAATTTAGCTTCACAGTCTCCCACTAATTGATGTCCATGATTTCTGTGTTCACAGTTTGTTTCTGAAACAAGGAACAAGAAGGTGAGACGTGCTTTATCTTTAAGAGTAATGAACGGTACGAAATCAGGCATTTTGGCGTTCTCAGCCCTAACTGGTGGTCTTTAATAGGTGGCCTTAATTCTGAGAAGTTATATAACCAAATCTTTTATCTAATTGGTAACTATATTTAGGAGGTAGAGAAATATGTGAGCTATTCGTTTCGATTAAATTTTTTATTATGCACTCTGCATTTGGATTGACAACTATTAATATTAAAGAGCTTGGCCAAATTGAAATTTGTATTGCTGGAGAGACTTAAGTATAATGTATGATGCTGAAAAAAAAAAGGCCCAGGGAATATGGGAATTACCAGGCTGGGTGCAGACAGGTCCCTGCTAAGTGCTGAGGTATGCAGGGTAAAAACAGCCCTACCTCTGCATGCTGAGGAGGGGTATGTGTGGAGGGCCCCGCGGAGCCGGCGTCAGGGTACCAGGACCTGAGATACTTTCATGGAGATGATGCTAAATAAAGATGTAGAGCACGTTTTAGCACATTATACAAATAATTTTTTATAATAACTGTTTGTATACAATATTTTTCCCAGCACTAATAAGAAGGTTTGGGGGTAAGACAGAGAAAGTCATTCTAAAATAGGATTCATGTGTCATTTCATGCTAATGATGAAAAAGAGGGAGGCTAGTTTCCTCAGAAGCCCCCAACCATATTGTACTGCTGTTCTGCAAGTCCTTAGGAGTGTGAAGGCCCTGTGTGTTCCTCAGGAGGGAGGATTCAAGGCCATGGCCGTGTGGGGAAGGTTCTAGAAGCAGATCAGAATGTGGCCCTGGGACTGGGACCTGTGGTTTTGTGTCTTTGGGGTTTTGGTTCCTTCTAGCCACTCCTAATGACATTGCACAGTGTATTGGATGGCCACATGCAGGGTTCTACATCATTTGCACAAAGATCTGGGAGTTTTGCAGACAGGGCAGGTGTAGTGTCTGGGTCTACACAGACTCTGAGCAAGATACAGGACCAGAAGAACCCAGTCGCAGGGGCACTCTTAAGATAAATTGCCCTCTTTTGGAGTCTGTGACTCCATAAAGCTGAGGCTGAGGCCACAGCCTGCCACTCACTGGCTTATGGCCCTATTAGCTCATGCACCTCCATCTTGCATGTGTTTCCTCCTATGGTGCCCTCTGTCTAGAATGTCAAATCTATCCCCATCCTCCAGGCAAATTCCCCAGTGGCCCAGGCTGAAGACTGTTTCCTTATAATGATCAGGAGACTGATGTGTCCTCGGGCTGGTCCTAGCTCTCCTACACTGTTCTCAACAGCAGGACCTTGCTCCCTGCCCTGCCCTGGCCCCCCATGCACCTATTAGAGACACTCAGTGTGTTCCCGGGGTGACCCACAGCCAGCTCACCTGGTCTGACTGGCAGAGAAAGGAAAGGGTGATTTCACACTGGGGGCTATAGTTGCTTCATTCATATCTCCTCCCCCACGACTGGACTATCAACTCTCTGGTGGTAGGGGCATTTTTCTTTGTACTACCTGTGCTTTTTACATAATTTTCCTCCATATTGGGAGCTGGAATACCAAGGTAGGTATACCAAGGAAGTTAATTCCATTAACTTCCATTAATAAGGATGCTCAGAGGATTTGATGGACAGTGAGGTTTTCGCCAGCTAACACTGTTGGTTCCAGACACTTGGGTTATGCGTCACTTTAAAGCAACCAGAGGCTCCCAGTTGAGTGATGGCTTTTCTGAAGCTCTGCTGTTGTCCCAGGTCTCCTAGAATGGGGATGGGGTGTGCCATCTTGTGTCCTCACAGCTCCCATCTTTATTTCATCTCTTAGACAGGACCCCAAGCTCCCAGAGGGCAGGACCTACTCTCTTCCTCAACCTTGTTCTCCCCCACTGGCTGGCTTAGTGGCCAGGACACCTGTGCCCCATGATAGGTTTAGTGTGACAAAGAGATAGATCCAGGGCTGGGGGTTCATGGCAGAGGCGGCCGATTGGAGGTATACTGTTGGGAGCCTTCTAGGCCCCACATGCTAAGGTAACCATCTCGGACCGGCTTAGCTATGTACAGAGCACACGCTGAGTGGAAATTGTCCGCAAGCAGACGAGCTTCCTTAAACCAGATGGCACCGCAAGGTAGACTTTGATGACCTCCTATTCTCCTAGAAATGTTTACCTTGCCCCTCCCTAAACCTAACTCATGATTGCCTCTCCCTAAACCTAGCCTCTCCCTAAACCTGGCCCGTGACTGCCCTTCCCTAAACCTGACCCATGACTGCCCTTCCCTGAAGGTAACCCATGACTGCCTTTCCCTAAACTTAACTTGTCACTGCCCTACTGTTTATTCATTTTTAGAAATGCTTTGTTTAAACCCTCAATAAATAAGGACGCTGATTGAAGGAGAAGCAATAGTTTTTCTGCGCTCTCCCCAACCGCCCCATATCTCTAATAATTATAATAATAATTTTCTCTAAAAATAATCATTTCTGATTCCGAGTCATTTCATGTGAGAGACTTCTAGCATCAGCTTCCTTGGCAGCTAGTGCCCGGCACAGTATACCCTAGAACAGCCTCCAAATGGTGGTTATGGTGTCTATGGTCAGTGTCTATGGTCAGCTAGGTTCATGACAGTCTGGGGAGCAGGGAATCTAGGGGCTGTCTATGAAAAGAGAGTCTAGTTATCTGTTTGCTTCTTGGTGCTTTTCTCTTATCCAGGGATAGTAGCTACTGGCTACTACAGGATGAGGACTTCTAATGCAAACATGTGTGGCCCTGCTTGGGGGCTGTCACCCCTGGACGTATATGGTCTGCAATGGAGACAGGCCAGAGGTGCAGGGGAGTGAATGCCTTGGAGCAGCCCTCAGTCGCTGGTGGGACGGGAGCTGGTGGTGGATGGCCAGCCTCCTCTCCTGAGAGCGGGCACCTCTGGGCTGAGTCCCATCCAGGGTCTCACAGCACCCAGAGGCCTGAGGCCCGGGCACTCCGTGTCTAGCGACTGCTTAGCCTGCTCTGCGTCAGCCCTTTCCTCCCCACTTCCTTTTCCCACTAGCCCGCGGGCACCTCCTGGGGTCACCTCCCACACAAACCCCTGCCTTTGCTTCTTTGTCTCAGGGCCACTTCTCAGGAAGTGTGGCCTGGGACCTGGGTGACCTGCACAACCTGAGGGACACTTTTCATGGCCTGTCTGTTTAAGCATTCTTCATCGGGGCCCTCCAGAAGCCCCCGACAAGAGGGAACTGAACTTTTGCCTTGAGGCCCAGAGAATCAATAGAGCTGGGACCAGATTTGTTCCCCAGCTCCTACCCTCCTCACTTTGCTGATTTAACAAGGGGGATCCTGGTAGGGGGGCTCTGGGGGACCTTCTGCTGCTTGTCCCCAGCAAAGTGGAAAGGGAGCAAATGGGTGAATTCTCTGACCTAGGGGTGGCAAGTCCTCTGTTAATTGAGCAGTGTTTTGCATGTGGAGGAGTGATCCAAGCCGTGAACGGGGGATGTTGTTAGGGGGTTCAGTGTGCGATGCTCCACAGTCTGGGCTTTATGGGCTTCGGTTGTGCCTGGTTCAAGCGTCAAGGAGCAGCAGGTGTTGTCCCCAGCTTTGCTCCAGCACCCACAGTGGTGGCCAAGTGGCACCTGGGACTCTGTGTTGGGTGGGGCCGGTCCCATACTCCCCTGCCAAGGTTAGGTCCACTGGTGGCCCCAGGCCTGGGCCTGTGGGCTGGGGTTGGGGTTCAGGCATGTGGAAGACTTCCAGGTGGGACTGGGACTGGGAACTGGGACCATCTGTCTGGCCTCTTGTTGACTGTGGCTGGGCTCAAGAAAGCACCCATCCCTCCCTTGGTCCACCTGTAGCCCTGAACCTGGGCTCGGCACACAGTGGGTCATCCGGACGTATTTAGTGATTTGATCTGACAGAGGGTCACATCAGTTTTTTCCCCCCTCCAAATTTTAATATCAGATTCATTTATTATGCTGACTGCAACTGACAAATGCTCACATTATTCACCCATTTATTCATTTGCTCATGAAATCTGTGTTGAGTAATTGTTTTGCCTTATTGGCAGTTTTAATTCCACACTCCTTTTTTTTTCCCCCCAAAAGGTCAGTGGCTTGCTAGCTGACCAGGCCAGCATGTGCATTCCCTGGAGAGACGTTTCTGCAGAGAGACACTCGTTTACATTGTTCAAGCTTCAGCTTTGAGTTTCTCTCTTCTCCGATTATCTTGGATCAATACCTTGGAATTCCCAGGACGCTGTAGGGGGAGGGGAGGCTCTTATTTTTCTACCATCCTGTTACCTGGCTCCATATCTGAGTCATCTTATCCCACAGTGAGTTTATCCTCTTTATTCTTCTTATTAATTTCAAATGAAGATCTAATGACACATGGATATCAAAATGGGTATTATGTGTGTTTGGGTTTGTTAGACTCTTTGTCTCTAATATTTTGATAGAATAAACAAAGCTGTCAAGGGTCTCAGTGTGGGGTCTACAAGTTTAAAACATCTATGGCTTTGCTTTTGACTTTTGCCTCAAAGTGCATCAGCTACAAAGCGCAACGTTAACCTGCAGTTTTGCTTCGGAAAACTGAAAAGTTGGTTGTGCTTTTGTTTTAGGAAGAAGAGGGAAATGTTCTGGGAAAGCTAGTTCAGTAAAGTTACTTCTGAGCTGAAATGTTCAAAGTGTAGAGATCTATATAGTCTAGCGTGTTATTTTATGGTAACTTTTTCTTTGCAGCTGTGTTTGCTGAAAAAAAACTCACATTTCTGTATGGAACACTGAATGAAATATGAATATGCTTTTTACAATTTAGTACTTTTAATAAAGGATTTGTGAGCAAAAAGCTTAAGTACAAGAACCACAAAACATATAGATAAAAATATAGCCATAATCACACATCAAACCCAAGAAAATTCATTATGTAGAGAACATCAGTAATTGAGAGAAGTTGAGGGAACTGACAGAAAAATAATATATATCCTCAGAATTCCAAAGGCATGAATCCTTTTAGCTGGGATCAGGGCTTCTGAGTTCTCTAGGGTGGGTGTTATATTACAGCGGATGCTTTACTTAGAAGGATGTAATTTATTATCATTGAATTCGCATGGCAACATGAATTTGGATTTGAGTTTCTGAGAGAAGTTTACAATTAGTCCCTCATATATATTTATAGCTTTGAAAAACACTTGATGTTAAAATAACTTAAATACCTTCCCTTTTTTTTTTTTTGGCTGATCTGTGAAATATTGTCTCTCTCTCTTTTTTGAAAAACAAAAGCTAGCCACTGCTATGCGAAGTGTGGCTGTTATGGTCGTGGGCATCACGATTAGGTGGGCATCAGTCCCACGGAAGGAGGACATGCACAGATACAGCCGTTCTGTGCCCTCAGGAACCTCGGTTTCACGTGAGGGATACCTTTAATTTTTTAAATTTTTTGCTTTTCATTGTTTCCTTATTGGAAACTTCTGTTTGGGGTTTCAGAGTAGATTCTAAGGAGCGCTCTAACGGAGCATTCAGTGGAAGGTGTTGGTCACCCCAACTCATTCAGCCCAGAGCCCCCTTCTCTTTCCACACTTCTCATTGTTTCATAACATATGGGAATTGTCAGTGGACTGTGGTCTCTCTGGTTTTTCTCTTTCTATTAAGATACAGTCAGAACTTGATTATGTGTTTCAGTATTTCTCAGCCTGACCCACAAGCAAAGCCAGTGACAATGATTTAGTTATTGGCTCGTGTTTATTGCCAATGCAATGAGGTTGCGATGTCTGACATTTTCTTCTCACGATGTTGAAGCTTTTAGCGAGTTGCTCTTCTTACACAGCAAGCCGCGTAACTTGGCCTCTCTTTGCAGATGGGTTACACATTCCTTTAACACTGGCGTGCTCCCCTAACCTTCCTGGGTGGCTTTCGATGACTTAAACACAGTAATTGGCATGGAGGTCTAAAGCTTTATTTTATGATATTAAATCATTCTTTTCCGGAAACAGAAATCTGCAAAGCATACCGTTCATTATGTGAAGGCCTGTATTAATGCAGGCTCTGGCTGATGGGGATGTCCTGGAGAATTTATGCAGCACAAGTCGAGGGAGGCGCCAGCTCTCACCTATGCAGGTGGGTGTTAGGACCGGAACGAAATCCACGAGTCCACCTGCTGCCCCTTAGGAACTGAGGTATAGGGTTTTTTTTCTTCTTTCCATTGGCTTGATGCATAAAAAGTAACATTACCCTAAAAATACTCAAAACATGGACTGAGATGAACTCGATTGCTGTAGCATTATATTAGGGGGACTTGGCGATCTCTCCATGTAATCTTGTGAACGTTTTTTTTTTTCATGTGAACCATGATTTTCTTGAAACAAAGAGGATTATCAGTCATAAGTTCTGAAGATTGAAATGGGTGGGAGAAAGGTTTAGGAAGAGAAGATTTTTTTTTAAAGAACTTACAAAGCTGGCACTCGCCTCCAGTTGGGGAGGAATTCTTGACTTGGGCGCCATTTTGGTCCTCTTGCACCATAGCAGAAAGAGGGGTGGGGGCTGGAACTTTTCGGGCCCTCAGAATCCTCATGTGTTCAATCACAGCTGGTTTCCTGCAGCCATGGCCAGCTGCCGGAGGGAGTCAAGACACGGTAGGAAAGCCTGTGAGTTCCCCGAGGCACCTAGGTTCTTCTCCAAATGGCGTGGGAACTGGAAGTCACCACTAGAAGTCACTTTGTGGTCACGACTGGGCTCAGACCTGGGCTGATGGCTCTCCTTCGACTCCCAGCAACCCATGTCTTGGATGGCTTTGCTGTGTTCTGTGTTTTCATCATGATTTCCTGGGAAGGGTGCTATGGGGCCAGTCTTTGGTGATGAGGCCAGGTGGGAATTAATGGCCCTGAGAGTCCCACACATTGCAGTTCAAGTACGCTGCCACTCACTATAGTACTCTTCAAGTATCCCCACTCACTTCCTTGCCCGACTTGCCACATCAGGCAAGGTCTCTGAATAGCATCGAGAAGAGGATTCCTCAGACAAGTGCAAAAGTCCCTCACCCTCATCTGGGGATACATTTTTAAAAAAGATAAGAAGTCTCTGGGCGTGCGTGGTGGCGCATGCCTGGAATCCCAGTACTTAGGAGGCTGAGACAGGAGGACTGCAGGTTCAAGGCCAGCCTCAGCAACTTAGTGAGACCCTCAGCAACTTAGTGAGACTCTGTTTCAAAATAAAAAATATAAAGGGCTGGGGGTGTGGCTTGGAGGTAGAATGTTCCATCCCTAATACCAAATAGAAAAAAAAAAAAACCCAGACAAGAAGTCCACTGGGACATAAAAGGAAAAATATAAAGAAAACCAAAACAAACAACCAACAACAAAACTGTGAAAATGCAGAGGGTGAGGAGCTAGTCTACATAATGAACTAACTTTAAGAGAGAAGTATTTGCTTGGTCTTCGATTGCTCTCCGGATTGTCTCCCATGACACATTTTAGCAGTAGAAATGGTGAAAAGCAGAGAAAAACTAACTTCTGGGAAGGTTGAAAGAAATACTGGTTATCTAGCTGGTATCAAGTGGGTAAGTGTGGAGTGGTTTCCGTGTCTAAAAATGATTTTGTTAGTATGTAGGTCACATTACTGTACTGTCTAGTTATTGGACGTTGCCTTAGATAACTGTTTGTGGAATAGTAAATGGTTTTGCTGCCTCAGCACACTTTTTAACTGGTATTTTTCACACAGTTGTACTGCTGAAAAGGCGCAGTGCTGCAGCAGAAATCAATTTATCTTTCCCTCTGCTACTTGTGTATTGTGAGTTCTTGTAGTGTTTTACCATTTGATTAATTGATATTCTTTGTGTTGGATATCATTTGTAACGCTGCTGTCCAACTCCGGGTGCCTTAAAAACTTTCATAAGAACACTACATTATTTATGTGAGACCTCCTCATGACAAAGTACAATAGTGAGATGCAGAAAGAAAAATTAGATCAAAATGCTCTTGGCTTATAAGTTTATTAAGGGTAGAACAATGTTTCCATCCACGTCTCGAGTTCTTTCTACCTTCAGGTTGCAGGTGGCTTGGACAGGCTGTGCGCAAAAAGTTGGGCGGTGAAAATTTTTCCTCCTTTGGACTTTTTATGGGGGACCATCTTGTGGGGGTCTCCCGGTTCCCACTTGGATAAGAAAAGTAAGTGGTGGGGAGAGACAGGAAGGAGAGGGAAGAGTCAGGCTTGGCATTGAATACAGAGACTGAACTCTGTGGACCCCAGAGCAGAAGAGATCCCCTTCTCCCTAGTTCTTTCTCAGGGTCTTGCTGGAAAGCCTGATGCTTTTAAAATAACGTGTTTGTGTGCATTTCACACGGTGCAGGTCTTTCCATGCATATTATTAATATCTATTTTTAGAGCAAAGGATGTGGCAGATGAAGGTACTCCAGCCCCGCATTATAAAAACAGAACAATACTGTTGCTTCCCTGTTTCATTATAAAGTTTCTTTGACCCTGTGGTTTATTTTCAAACATTCAAGTTATTTGTTCTGGTGTATTCTTAAACAGGGGTTGTTTTTTCTCCCTTTCAGAAAATGAGCACAGATGGTGATGGATTTTTCAAGTGCTGACATCCCTGCTTGAGAAAACGTTCCCACCTTCTTTGTGCTGAACAAGTCAGGCAAACTAACATCATGATGCGATCATCGGTTTCATGCAGACATGCAGAATTGATTGACAGGAGAAAATTTAACATAAACCACACATTCTTTCAGTGCCTTCAATTTCTTAATGATGTTTATTTGTTGGATATTAGCAGCGGCAGGAATTTCATTTAAGGCTAAGGGGTGGGGGGCGGGGAGGAGAAGACAGAGTAAGGGGAGAGAACTTGTTCGAGGCAAGCAAGTTTAAGAGGAAATTTACTGCTCTGGTAGAGACTCCATCAAAACAATTTGTAACCGCTCCTCGGAGCCAGCGCCGGAGCTGAGGCTGTCAGTGGCTAACTAGCCATTCTCAGACCATTGCTTCTGTTTGCGTGACTAAATACAGACAATTAAAGCCGAGTACTTTCATTCTCTATGAACTCATTGTTATCCAGGGTTCAAGTACTCGGATAATGGGCCACGGGGAGACCGCGGATCGTGATGGGCAGAGGCAGAGGGCTACTGGCGGAAGCCCATTCCTCATTATCTGCTACGTGCTCTCCACGGTAACCAAGGGCTCCAGGTTGCCTTCCTGGCCTGTGGGTTTTTGTAAAGACTGGCCAAAGAGATCCGAAGTCTGGGAGCCCTGGCCTGGTGTTCAGGTCCCAAGGAAGCCCTCACTTCCGGGGATAAATGACAGGCTTGGAGATAGGTGACAGGCTTGGGGCCCCCTTTGGGGCACTAAGGGTGAATCATGAAGGGCAGCAGCTAACCACTGGCCCTGTTCACAGTCCTCATCACTGTCTGTATCACAAGGGGTCTCGCAGAGCGTCCCCAGATGCGCTTGTCTTTCCTGAAGCTCTGGGCTGGAGTGGACGAGACCAGAGGCCCATCAGTTTTTCTGAGCTCCCCAGGGCAGGGGTCTTTCACGTTGAGGCTCAGCTGTGGGCCCTGCAGTCCCAAGGGTTGGACTCCCTCTCCCTGTGTGCTGTTCAGGTGGCAAATATTACAAAACCATAGTGTTGCATGTGGGGAAGAAAAACACTTGTGATATTTCATAGTTTTTCCCAAAGCATCATATTTTTTTTTCCAAATGTTTTCCCTCGACTTTTGGTATCCACACTGTTCTAGACAGGAGCTTAGCCTGCTCAGAGAATCATCCTCACTTAATTTGCTCCCCCTTTCAGATCTGTTTTACCCTCCTTTGGGCCGTATCCATTCCATCCTCTCCTATTATTTGTTTAATACCTTCTCTTTTTTTTTTGCGTTACCGGGGATTGAACCCAGGGGCGTTCTACCTCCGCGCTACACCCCCGGCCCTATTTTTTTTTATGCTTTATTTTGAAACCGGGTCTCACGAAGTTGTGGAGGGCCTCACTAGGTAGAGAGAGAGAGAGAGAGAGAGAGAGAGCGCTGAGGCTGGCCACGAACCCAGATCCGCCTCCCAAAGTACTGGGATTACAAGCGTGCACCACCACGCCCGACTTGTTTAATACCTTCTTTGAAGCAGTGTTTCATCAACTTTCTCTTTCTCTCTCCCTACTCCCCGGCCACCTTATCCCTGTCCTATTATAGCTGAGAGATCCTGGGTTTGAGATGTGTAACTGTTGAAATCTGACAGAGTGAGGGAGGACAGCCCTGACCAGGGGAAGGAGGCTGGGGCAGCTGGGTGGGAAATGTGGTGGTGGAGAGGGAGAGAGAGGGGGCCGCAGGTCTCTGGGAGAAGGTCTAGCTCTGAGAATGAAAGGGTCATCCCCTTTCTCCAAAGCTCCCTGTGGTCACAGGTCACAGAACACCCACAGAAACCAGCTTTCAGGGCTGCTTGGGATTTATTTATTTATTGTCTAGTTTGGTCAGATCAATGACATTTCTGTAAGAGAGCAGATTTCTGGTGTTTTTTCTTTTTGCCGTACACCCGGCTCAGATTTCTGCTTTTGTATGAAATTGGTTTAAAACAAAAATTAAAAATAAAAAAATAAAGCAGGGCGCGGTGGCGCACACTTGTCATCCCAGTACTTTGGGAGGCGGAGACCCGAGGATCCGGGTTCACGGCCAGCCTCAGCTCTCTCTCTCACTCTCACTCTCTCTCTCTCTCTCTCTACTTAGTGAGGCCCTCCGCAACTTCGTGAGACCCGGTTTCAAAATAAAGTATAAACAACAATAGGGCTGGGGGTATAGCACGGAGGTAGATCGCCCCTGGGTTTAATCCCCGGTACCGCAAAAATAAATGAATAAATAAATAAATAAATAAACCGGGTGCAGTGGCGCACGCTTGTAATCCCAGTACTTGGGAGGCTGAGACAGGAGGATCGCAGGTTCGAGGCCAGCCTCAGCTACTTAGTGAGGTCCTCTGCAACTTAGTGAGAGCTTGTTTCAAAATAAAGAATAAAAAATAGGGCTGGGGGTGTAGCTCGGAAGTAGAATACCCTTGGGTTCAATCACCAGTACTGCAAATAATAATAATGATGATGATGATAATGATAATGAAAAATTAAATATGTCTCGGTTTTGAAAGAGTCCCTGCTTTTCATGTGAGTGGGGTCACCTGGTGTCAAAGGCCTGGCTGAAGGGGACCTGTAGGACACCTGCCTCTCCTCTTGGGGAAGGCACTAGTGTGGTTGTGCATACTGGTGTGGCCTTTGGGCCATGCCCCGGGGTGCCTCCTAGGCTGAGACATGCACTGTGCATAGAGCCAGGAGCTGGATTCTGCCACCAATGTCCTTATGACCTCAGGAAGTCACCTTCCCTGGCTTGGACTCGGTTTCCTCCTTTGCAAAGTGGGGACAGGAGCATTCACCCTGGCCCTTTACAAGGCTGAGGCTTCTCCAGTCCCCAGAGATAAGAGAGACACACTTTTCAGGTCACTCTCCTTCCTACAAACAAAAAGTCTAGAACCTTAAAGATCCTGCTGGTGGCAAGCCTCAGCACAGAGCATGCTGGGCTCCATCCCTAGTGATGGCTGAACAGGGCTGCTGGCTCAGGGGGCTCATAGGGCCCTTGCTCTAGGGAGGTAGTATGGTATCTGCCGCCCCCGAGGCTCAGATGAAGGCTGCTGGCTCTCGGCTCAGAGAATAGGGCGGCGCTTCCTTCCAGGTAGCTCCCTGTCTAGGTGTCTGGTGCAAGAAATTTTCTGGTCAACTCTCCCCTGGCAGAGCTGCCCTTACCTGGACCCCCTGATGGTGCCAAATAACTTTAAGCACATCAGAGGGTCCCCCAAGGAAGTCTGCCGTGCATGACCGGCCTCTGCTCAGGGTTCCTGCCCTGTCTCTGTCCCTCTGTGTTCTGCCTCAGCCAGGGCGGGCTGGGAATCACGCAGCCCTGCTTCCCCAGCGTCATGGGGAAGCCGGCCCTCTCCATACCCGCTGCGGTGGCCCCTTCTCTGAATAAGGATCCCCATGCCCTGCGCTTTCACACTCGCCCATGGCTTTTCCACGTGCCCTGGGGCTGGGGATCCCTGTCCAATTGGGGGCCTGCGGGAATGGAGGTCTCCTGGCCTGTCTTCCTGAGACTGCCAGCACAGTCATGGTCTCCTGTGTTCCTGAAGAAGCTGGGCCAAGAATGGTCTCTTGAGGGTCCTTTGTTTAGTGTGTCTTAAGGGGCCCTCCTTTAAGGAAAAGTATGTGAAATTTTAGTCTCCTCATGGTGCCTAATAAAGACCCCAGAGGCCCAGGCACTGCGAGGACAGGCGCTTTAGAGTAGGCAGTGGTGCCAGGCGGTAACACAGACGGGGCCCAGTGAAGGCCTGGTGTTCCCCTGGTGACAACATTGATGCTCCTGTGGAACCATCACCCCCACTTTTTGTTCCTGGTGCTCTTGTTTTTGGGGTGCTCTGAGTGGGGCTTTACTTTGACCCCTTGATAGAGAGGGTCAGCCCCTGTGGTTTTAAGGTGCTCAAAGCTCTGTTAGCCTACAACTTAGTAACTTAAAATTTAAAATGTTCGTTAAAATACTATAATACAAATAACCACAGATACCCCACAGTGGAGACAACTGCCATAGAGTGAGCTCTGCCCTTTCTGGAGGCATAGCTCCACCCTGTCCCAGAAGACAGGGGTTTTACTCAGAAAACCCCGCAGTAGGGGGCTTACGCTCTGGCCTGAGGTTGCCCGGTCAGTTCCTGCCTGAGCTGGGACTTGTTCTCAGCCATACATGATCCCAGACATTGGGAGGTCCAGCCCCTCACAGGCACAGACACATGGCGGGGGACAGTTCTGCCCACTCCCTTGGGTTTACGCCTGTGCCCGTAGGTGGCGATAGCCTGGCTGGGAGCCCAGCGGCTCAGAGAGTGGGGGCCTCAGCCTTCTCTGCTACATCCCCATCCAGGGTCTCTGGGCTTAGGGGGTGTGTGTTTCAACCCAGCCCTAGCATGGGATGCTGGCCACAGAACTGTGAGAATCCCCTGCCCCTGCCTGCTGGAGTTCTATGACCTCTGACCACTGATTCTGGAGGGTTTACCTTGTAAAGGAACGTTGAGTCAACACTGAGAATTAAAAGCGGAAAGGTAATGTTTGAAGGCACTTCATTGGTTCGTTGGAGACACCCACGTGCCTCCTTTCCCCTCTCCACCAGTTAGGTAGCAATTTATCTTCTGGTTTCTAACAGCTACCCATAGAAAACACTTGAATGCAGATCATATCTTGATGGTATTTACTAATATAAAGGTTTGATTTCTAGAAGCAATGTTACACAAAATGCTTTAACTGCAGGCTAAACAACGGAATGCTCGAGGTAAGAAATGCTACCTCCGGGGGCTGGATGTGGTGTCTAGCCACCTTTGCAGAGAGACACAGAGGAGCAAGAACCAATGAAATGGTGCAGACCAAGGGTAGGGCGGGCATCCTTTGCAATAGAATTAGAATATTTTGAAATAGGGGCTTATGTCAACAATTTTAAATATCACAAAATTCCACTAGAGACAGAGACCACAGAGGAGACTTGGAGTTTGAGAAAACAGGGTGTGATGAGCTTATAAAGGTGTTCTCTCCTCTGGCTCTGTGCAGGCTGCAGCATGGGGCACCAGGGCCGAGGAGATGACTCTTGTGTGCATGTGTGTGGGCACATGAGTATGAGCATGCATAGGTGTACATGTGTGCATTTGCATGTCTGCATAGCTCTCCTTTTAGGGTGATGTTCTGTAGAAAAATCCCTGCAACCGAACCCTCAGCCCTGGGTCCTTGTGTCCTGTAACCCGTTTGAGGTCAGCTTCCTCCATGGGGCGACTGCATTTTCAGATTACACTGGACTTGGAGAGTGCCTTTAAGGCAGCTCTCTCCTTTTATATTCAGTATTATTATAGTTTTTGTAACCTGAATGGCATGGGTTTTAACAAATAAACAAATGCTAACTGCCAACTTCTTTGGCTGGACAGACACGAATCAGCTTTAGCAAGTGAGTAGATGACATATCAAAGAATATGTTGACTAATCCCTTCCCTGTCTGAGAACGTTTTCCAGATCGTAGACAAATACACTGGAGGAGTTTAAAATAGAACCCCGAGCATGGCCACAAATGTATTCTGGGTAGTTACGGCATCCACGTGTTCTAGGTAGGTGAGTATTTATAGGAGATGCCGTGGAGTTGGGGACACCCGGAAATACTCTCCATCTTTCAGATGATTGGGCAGGAACATGCTGGAATGATATTCTGTCTTATTTATTATTTGCTACCAATGTGACTATTTTTTAATTCTTTTAAACAAATAATTTCATCGTAAAGCCTCAGACTGATTTTTTTTTGGCGAAATAGTTCTAGTGAGCTAATTTATTTTTCAACTTTAAAACATCAGCATTTTATAGATCTGAATTTCACAATGTGAGGATGATTGCTACGTACAATTTGCAAAATTGTGATTAGCCAGCCCTTGCTTTGAGTTAGTTCTCCCTAATTCACAAAGGCTTCTAAGAATAGTCTGCACAAAATTCAGTTTGCAAATTGCAGGGCAGATTTTTAGAGGGCAGTTTAAAGAATGAAGTCCTAAGGGTTTTATCTATATTTATATCTCTTGTTAAACCAAACTCTTATGTAAATGTTACAATCTGTAAATAACTAGCAGGGCTGCCTTCTTAAAGGCAAGATTGCATCTCCATTTTTGAGATTTAGCAAAATTATTAAATGGCAGAATTGACTAAGATGCAAGTATATTTGGAATGAGCTAATAAACACTAATCAATATCATCAGCTGTATTTGTGTGACTATTTGAGGGTTTAAAAGCATAGAGACCTTTCAGTTTACAGTTGAATTTCTCACAAATTAAAAAAATTGAGATTAAAAAAAGGCATTGCCCTTAGTGATGTTTTAGGAGAACAATGGAGATAGTTTTGTGTGGTCTTACTTTTTATAGCCATGAATGCTTCAGTAAACCTTGCGTGGCTGTATAGTCTAGATTATTTTTCATCCCTTTGCCATTGGACAGGAAAGAAATTACAGGCTTCCATTAGTGTTACTGGCAATCCTGGTTTCTGACATCTGTTCCTTCTTAAACATTTCACCAACCTTGATGAAATGTAGTTTGGTGTTAGAAGCTGATTTGAAGAAAAAATTGAATGATAAAAAAAATCACATTGATTAAACACCAAAAGTCATTTCCCAATAACTAGCAATGTTTGGATAGCTGCAGCAGTTTATTTTTTCTTAAATCTAGAAAACTTACAGAAATTTTAATCATGTTTAATCTTTGAATTAAACTGAATTAGTGGCTTCTCATTTTAAAATAGAAGTATAGTGGACCCATTCTAGTCAATTTTAATCAGAGTCTTTGGGCTCTATTCATAAGGAATGTTTTTGGTCTTTCTCAGAGAAATCATGTAATATACTTTTCCTGAGCAAACTGTACTTTCTCAATTCATTAAGTCTTCTGTATTCCTCAGTTACCAGGCCAAAGCGCACACCGTCTTGGGGGGCAGGACCTAATGGGGAATGAGGTGCTGGAATGAGCAGTTGGCAGAGGGGTGGAGTAGAGAGATGGGGTCTGGACCTGATGTACATGTGGCTCCTGGAGCCTCCTGGCCCAACACCCTCTCTGGGTGGCCCCAAATATAGAACTGTGTGAGCATACCTATTTTGGAAAACTTCATTCCAGGGAAGAATAAAACGTTACCACCCCTCCCCCATCTAGATTAACCAAATGATTTCCAGATTAATATCCTCCATGAAATGACATTCAGATCTCCCTTCCCTTTGGCCCTTGGCAGAATCAGAATTTTTAATTCAGTTTGTAATTGGGATTGAAGGCCTACTGTGCACTGGTTACATCATTAACGACAGAAGTATATTTCAGTCAATTAATCCATATTAGATGTACCAAGTGGTGATTGTGCTCCACCCTGGCCTGGGCCTTCATGCCAGGGGCACAAACACATCATACCATTCTTCTACTTAGATGTGGGGTGTCCGAGGGGGCTCTCCTCCAAGGTCAGGTGTGGTAGGAGGAAATCGGCCCGCCTCTGCCACCCCCATCCCTGCCCGTGTGGTGTGTAGCCACCCCACCCAGGTCCTCTTCTGTCCAGAGAGCCCTCTTTTGCACTAAGGCCGCCCTCCCCATAGCTTATAATTTAAAATGATTAAATAAATCTTAATCAAGTACCACAAACTTAGAAAATAGGAAGTAGGAAGCAAGCCATCACCGTACCCATCATTCCCACTAGTCCAGCACAAACTGAAGGCTGACTTTTTGGTAAACTTCTTTTTCATCTCCCCGTCCCCACACTTTGTGTGTGTGTGTGTGGGGGGGGGGTAATGGGGATTGAAACCAGGGGTATTCTACCTCCGAACTACACCCCCAGCCCTATTTTTAATTGTTTTAATTTTTTTTTGTGGTACTGAGGATTGAACCCAGGGTCATTCTACCTTTGAGCTACACCCCCAGCCCTATTTTTTTTTATTCTTTATTTTGAAACAGGGTCTCGCTAAGTTGCGGAGGGCCTCACTAAGTAGCTGAGGCTGGCTGAGAACCCGGATCCTTCAGTCTCAGCCTCCCAAGTACTGGGATTACAAGCGTGTGCCACCATGCCCGGCTAATTGCTTTAAATTTTAAAACAGGGTGTCACTGAGTTGCTGAGGGCCTCGGTGAATTGTTGAGGCTCATCCCAAACTTATGATCCTCCTATCTCAGCCTCCCAACTACTGGAATTACAGGCATGTGCCACCACACCAGGCCTTTCCTTCCTTTTTGTACACATTTTTTGTACAATTGTTATAATCATAGCCCCTCCACCAGTTTTAAATCCTTTTCCCAGGCATTATGTGATTTGTTTTTTGCGAAGTTCTTATATACTTTATAACCTTCATTCTTAATAGTTGCCATTTCCCATTGAATGGCTATGCCATAATTTACATCATAATCCCTTTATTGCATTGGCATTCGAGTTATTTCCTATAGTTCTCCAATATAAAAAATACTGTGATGAGCATCTTTGTATGAAAAGAAAATCTTTTTCCCCTTTATTTCCGGGTATTCCCTTAGGTCGGATGCTCAGAGGGGACATTCCAGGATACAAGTCCCCACTCTGCTTTTCTGCGCTTTCTCACAAATCTCTCTCTGATTTGGGGAGACTTAGTCTCCCCTCCTCAGGAACTTGGCAGGCTTCTTCTGGGCAGGGAGTGTATGTATCTGGGATTGGCTTCTGGGATCCCTTCTAAACCTGGTCCTTGGCCAAGCCCAAAGGAAGCACAGTCTTCATAAGGAAGCACTCTTTTTTTTTTCCCTGAAATTCCCCTCTCATTCCATCTAA
Source organism: Glis glis (assembly GCA_004027185.1). NCBI lineage: Eukaryota > Metazoa > Chordata > Mammalia > Rodentia > Gliridae > Glis > Glis glis. The sequence continues at coordinate 7,955 of PVJS01017205.1, read as the reverse complement.
TCAATGCTTTGTAGGTGAAGCAGTCGATGATTTGGAGCTCACACTAAGGTTTTTGAACTTTCTGTTGCCTAGCACCTGGGAAGACCATGAACCTCCCATGAGCTCCTTCCTCTCCTTGGAGTCAAGGCTGAGGGCTCAAATGCTCGCTGACAGCTCACACCTTGGGGTCTCACCTTGCAGTGACCACCCATCTCCTGTGACTTCATGGGGTTCCTAGTGCAAGGGCTGGGCACCTAATGGGAGAGATTTGCTGAGATTCAAGGACTTTAGATGTCCTGGGGAAAGTACTAAGTCTGAGATATCCTCCCACCCCACTGACTGGAAAAACTAGCGTGAGGAGCAAAGGCAGGGACCAAGGGACCAAGGGAGACTGCAATCCCTTCCTGAACCTGAACCTGAACTCTGGTATTCCTGACAAACCAGACCATGCAGCAGAGGTAAGAAGGTCCTCCGAGGCCTCTTGGCCTCCTTGTCTGGGCTGAGTTTTGCTGGCAGTGGCCAGACCTCTCAGGCTTGCTGAACGTGAGTCCCCCTCTCAACTCAGCTCCAGTATGGCCCAGGTACCTCGTCTCCCCACTTGCCCCCCAGTCCTTCTTCTTCCCCTCCTTCCCTCTATCTTCCACAGGGGCTCCCCCTCCTTTGGCACTTAACTCCAGTCCAGCAACACCTCCTACCTCCTGTTTGCATCCTGGATCTTTCTTGAGTTGCTAATTTGCCCACAATCAATAATTCTATTCTTTTAAAGAAATTACAGAATATTTCTGAGTATGCAGGGAGGGGGGGAAGCATAGTGTGTGTCGTTTTCGACTTGATGTGTTCTGGATTTAGAAGTGCTGAATAATTCATTCCTGCTTAAAAAATAAACATACTATCTCTATGAGAACTTGACTGGAGGGGGGTGGCTTCATACTGAATTAGTTCTGTAGTTCCATGGTTGCAGAGTTCTTGGGTTGGCAGCGTGAGGAAGAAGTCAGGTGCTGTCTGGGGGAAGCTGTCATCCTTTCCATGGTTGGGGTGGCAAGATGGCCTTGACCACGTTTGCAGGTGGCATTGCTGGTTCCCAGAGATTTCACTTTCCCTTTGAGAGTTTCTCTCCCTCATCTGGCATTTAGTCCTTCAAGCCATCCATCTTGCCATTGTTCAACTTCCTTCTCCTTCCCTTCTCCTATTCTCTATTCATCTATCTCTGTCTGTTCTTCTATCTACCTGAACACCTGTCTGTCCCACTGTCCTTCCTTTCATCTGTCTGTTCATCCATCCCCCCCTTTTTTTTTTTACCTATCCACTCAATCATACACCCGTTTACTTATCTACCCTCACTCATCTTCCCATCGATCCATCGATCTTGTGTTGGACAGTACGCGTTTTGAAACTCCACAGCCTTCCTTTGTGCAATGAGAGACTCAGGCAAGGAAATCACCATCAATAATACAAGATGGCCCTTTCCTGTCTGCTGTACCTCTTCACCTCCGCCATGAAGTCAGAGCCTCTTTCTTCATAAAATTCCTTTTTTCTTCCAGTCCTTCCTGAAGACTGATGAGTTGACCCACCCTAAGGTGTTAATGGTGAACCACAGTTCCATATGATACCTTGTAGACCCTTTGTTGTATGAAGGGAAAACAGGCCCAGAGAAGGAAATACACGGGCCCAAAGTTGCATAATGAGAAGTGACTCTCGTGTGATTGCTTTCATGTGAGTGTTCTAGATTCATCCATAGCAGCTCCCGGGCTTGGCGTGCATCCCAGAGTCATTTGCTCTGGTACCAGGTTTTGCTTCTTCCTAATCCACAGGAAATAGCAGCAGACATGAAGAATGAGGGTTTTCTGGGTTGGGATGGTGTCAAAGTGCATGGTGTCCATCTTCTGTCCTCTATACTTGACTATCTGGGGCTCTGGCATCAGCCTGCTTCTGGAGGATAGAAGATGGCTGGCTATATTTAGGGACAACTTAGGTGTGGCAATCATCCCTGCTGCTACAGCTCTGTAGGGTTTGAGGATCCCTCGGAGCTTTATGTGTTGAAACAATCTCCATTGTGCAGCATCAGAGGGTGGGAATAGGGTACGACTGTGGTGTTTAGAAGCAGAACTTTGGGAGCTGATTAGTCTTTAGATAAGGCCACCAGGTTGGAGCCCTCATCATTGAATCTTAGTGGCTTTATAAGAAGAAAGAGAGAAGGCAGACAGACACACAAACACCCACATATAAGCACTCCCTCTCTCTTGCCAAGTGATGCTTTGTGCTGCTTCAGGACTACTAGCAAGAAAGCCAATACCAGATGTGTACCCTTGACCTTGCACCTACAGAACTTGAGTCAAAATAAACCTCTTTTCTTTGTAAATCAGCCTGCCTCAGGTATATGACATTATAGTAATGAGAAATAGACTTAATACTTCATCCTTGAGCCCAGTCCTCATCCCCTGCCTGGATACCTCAGCTGGGTATAGAATCTGGGAGGAGAGGCAGGAGAAGCAGTGGCCATACAAGTGAGTTACAAGTCAGTCAGTCCATACTGAGCTGCTGCCAGCTGGCGATGGGGCTTACTTGCGGCCAGTCTTTTCATCTGTAAAATGGAAAGCAGAATGCTTATGTCTGTACTAGCGTGTTTGGGGCTGTGGTGGGGCACTGCGGAAGGGTGAAGGCTATGGAGAAGGCTTTCTGGGATATAGAAGTTGGTGCCCTGAGATAGCAGAGGGTTTCTCTGAGGCTCTGATCCCATGCCTCCTTTTTGAGAGGGTCATTGGTCCTCTCCTGGCTGACCTCCTGCAGCGCACTCCAGTGATCTGTTGAGGGTGAGTGGGCACGGAATCTTGTAGGTGCCAGCTCTGGTATTGCCTGTGGTACCCAATTCTGTGGCCTGTGGCCTGGTAGAAGTGTGGCCTGGCACCAAGACCTGGCAAAAGATCAACCCAGATGTTACTTGTGAACAGACTCCAGATGTTCCCAGTGTGGGGGCATGCTGAGCCTTGGTCACGGGCTCTGGGCTGCCTGTCCATGTCACCTATTGGCTGTCACCTCCCTTTGGGCATCACGTCCCTAACTGTGGAGTGAGGGGCTGGCCTCTCTTGTTTGTGATTTCACGATGCATTCAGAGAGCCCAATCCCATATCCGCAGATTACACACCACATACCTCGTCTCCTCTCTGCTAAATCACAAACAGAAATTGAACTTGGGGTCACACATGAAGTCATGAGTGTAAGTTTATTTTTTACATGTGGAGTGTTCTTTATTTACAGTCAAAATCCCCTGAAGATTAAACTTTAAAAAGATTTAATAGCACCAGGGTCAGATGGTAACCTCTTGCCATGCTCCAGGCAAGCAGGCAACGCTCAGAAATAGCAAGCTCTTAGAAGAGGCTCAGCAAGGAGGGACCGCCCTACTCTGAAGAACACATTCCTGCTAGCCATCAGAGCTTGGTGCTGTTCTTCAAGGACGTGAGAGGAAGGCTGGGGCCTTTGGGGGTCTACCTATGAAGTCTGGAGAGCAGGGTGAAGGGAAAAGGGAAAAGGGTGCTGATTTGGGCTGAGAACTGAGAACAAGCCCTGGGCTTCTTCTCAGGGGTCTACTTAAAAGTGGTCGCTGACAATTTCCGAGAAGAGGCCAAGAGACGGAAGTCTATGCCTCTGCATGAGACGTGGGCATGTATCTTCATCTTTGGCACATGTAAGAGAAGGTCTCTACTGTATAAATGGCCCTTGAAAAACACAAGATTTTTTTTTTTTAACTGGGAGTTTTTAAAAACCTTTTATTTCTTTATGCAATTTTGGCCTCCTGTTTGCCTTCATCATTTTTGTTAAAGGATATATCATTGTTGCAGTTAACGCAGAAGGAGCACATGTCTTCCTTTTGGGCGTTGGGCATAACACTCAAGCTCAGAGCTTGGGATTTACACCAAATTGTGAATGACCGAGGCTGTTGCCACGGCCGAACGCTGCCCTGGCCAGTGGGGTCCATCCCACCCCCACTTCCTCTGGGAATTAGGACTCTTCTCAGTAAGCAGTTATTTTATGAGCAGAGCGGGGTGTTTTTCAGGCCTGTATTTGATTTTCACTTATAATTATCTCCACATAAGACTTCAATTTTGGATTTTGAATTGGAGACACATGAACCCGGCTATGCATGTTAAAAGATCAGTGACAAAAATCACATGACATTTGCATGCTGTAATTGTCCCCCTGATCTCCCTCAGCAGGCTTTGTCTGGAAGTTCTAGAAAACTTGCACGGAGCAGCCGCTCACCCTTTGTTTGGGCGGGCAGCTTTCGTGAATTTCTTTGGGTTTAGGTTTCTTTGTGTTCGTGTCTAAATTCCCCTAAGTGAGGCAAGTTTGTTTTCCGTTATCTCCGGACCATGCCCGTGCATCCCTCAGACTCTGGTCTCCATCTCTGTCACCCCTGTGGCATGGGATTTTTATCCTCGGGGCAATGAGTTTGTCCTTTGATGCTGGTATTGTGGGTCACAATGACTTTTAAGGATGGAGGACAAGTTATTTACCCAGTGACCTTTCCTATCATAAAGGGCGCAGCTTCAACATGAACTTGGACTCTAATGGTCGGTAGTACGAGTGATGTGGGTTGGCCTGGGCCCTTTGAGTCATTATTATTAGCACAGGTTCAACAGACATTTTTTGCAGTGCTGGGGATGGAACCCAGGACCCTGTGCATGCTAGGTAAATGTTCCACCACTGAGATACAGCCTTAGCCCTGGACAGACATTTCTGTGCCTGCTTCCTCTTATCTCCAATGAAGAAGGAACTTACTTTGTGGGTCGGATGGTGAAATGGAGTAAGCCCTCCAAGTGCCTAGCACAGTGGTTGGCACACGTTGAAAGCTCTCTGTGCATAAGTAGGATGGTGGGCATCACTCAAATATCGGCTCAACAGAAAGCAGTTAGGCACTTCTGCAGGCCTAGCTCTACAGAACTCCCTAGAGGGTGTGAAGAGGCATTGCCCAGCTACAGTGACCACGATGCCTGGCAAAGTCTGCAGGGAAAGACTTGCTGAGTCTCCCGAAGGTAGCTGGGAAACTTGCTGAGACTTTGGTAGAGCAGCGCTCAGGCCACAGCTGCCAGAGGGCAACTTCAACTCCTGGGTGGGGCTCCTGTCCCTATCACAGCAAAACCTCTGCCACCTCCAACCAGGCACCAAATAAACTCACATGCTGCTGGGAAGGGTCTTTGTATAACCTACTCTCTGGGCTGTGTGCTGTCCTTGATCTGCACTCAGAACCTGATGGGAGTTCTGTGCAACGGCCAGAGGGGAGGACTTGGCTCTTAATAATCGCTTATTCAATAAATGGTGATGCATTATTCTGGCTGTCCACGTAGCCTTAACTAATCACCCAAGTTCCGTTGGAATTGCTTTGTAATGCAAATAGTTATTTGTACCACATGTGTGCTTCAGAAATAAAGGTCCGGTCTGGTGATTCTACCCTATCAGAGAAAGATATTTGCTTGATCCAGTATATGCTAGATGAGACAAGCATGCCTTTCTATGGGAAAATTGCGGCGTGTTCGTAGATAGGAAAAGATACTCCTTTTTGATTTTCCCACTGCTCTTGAAGCCAACATCTCCGAGTGTTTGGTGTACTTTGGATCTAGTGGTGGCCTTTGAAAATTAGGGACCATCAAGAGGTCTTTAGAAATGGTCGCACACGCCTGTAAATCCCAGTACTTGGAAGCCTGAGATAGAAGGATTGCAGGTTTGAGGCCAGCTTCAACAATTTGGTGAGACCCTGTTCAAAAATAATAATAAATAAATAAAGGGGCCGGCAGTGTAGCACAGAGGTAGAATGCCCCTGGGTTAAATCCCCAGCAACACACACACACACACACACACACACACACACACACTCCTTAGTAATGGTGGCTGCTTAAATTTTTTCTTGATTTCTCTCTCTCTCTGTCTGTCTGTCTGTCTCGCCTTTGCTTTTTCCTTTTCTTCCCTTGCAACAGCAGAATTTGAAGACATTGAGAATTACAACTGCAGACAGGGATGCACTTACACAAAAGGAGCTCTTTGGGATCTTACTAAAATGAATCTTACTTGAGGACTTGCTTTTGCAGGGTCTGTATATCAAGAGGCCAGCAGCTTTATGTGAGAGGCACCTTAGCCATCAGAAGGGCTGGCTCAGGGTCCCTCTCTGGCCCCTCATAGACAAATACCTGTCCTCAGCCACATCTGAGAACATGGGCCACACAACTTAAAGGGAACAGAACAGAGCCTTATTGAGAAAGAGTCTAAAGGAGAGCGCAATCGGCTTAACAGGGAATAGTTTTGCTTGGTAGGAATGTGGTCCTGCTTTCTGAAAACATATCCTTTGCACCAGGAACACACATAATCCAAGGCAAACTTTGCCCCTTGAATAAAAATAGGCTTAGCTGGAATTTTGGAGGTGGGGGGCCGGGGAACGGGAGGTGGGAAGGAATCTATTTCAAGCCTGTTAAATAGAATATCTGCTTATAGACTGAGACTCGTAGTGACTAATGTTAATGGAGTTCTGTTTTGTAAAGTGAATGGGACCAACTAACAAAATGAAACACCCATAAAAGTGGTGATTAAGTTACATTTAAGAGATCACCTAATTTACAGCCCTTATAAGTACTCCTTGGAGTTGTCTTTTGGACAGACCTTTGGAAGCCCAGGGATGGTAGAGACACACGTTTATCAGGCACGCCTCACTCCTGCACAGCTACACTGTTCTGTGCTGCTATTAGTTCTTAGGGTCATGTCAATATTTCCATTAAAGCACACATTTTTTTATGGAGATTTATTACTGTGACAGGATATTTTGCTCTGGAGGCATAACTTAACTTATTGGGTCTATACTTGGGGGAGATGCTTTATCTACCAAATTTCTGAAGAAAAATCAAAATTGATTTGAATATTATTGAACTGTGCTACTTGATTTTCAAAAAATATTGATTGAGAAAAATAGACTAAAATTTTACAAAATAATATGTTTTGGTACTATTTTGTAATCTCATGACTTAAACCAGATGCTGTATTTGAAAGTACTTACCATGATACCTGGTATACAGTAGGCATTCAATAAATATTGCTTCAGTTTTGTTACTGTGACTACTCTCACCACCTCTACCACCACCCAACTACCAAGTTGGGTAAATATTGAGTAATACAATGCATACTTTATTCATCAGGATGCCCGGAGGTTCTGGGTACCCACATGTTAAATATTAATTGTTCTAAGTCTGATCTTACATGGGTTTGTGGCCAATAGTATTATATTAAAATAAACTTGTGCTATAAGCAACTTGGACAAAAAGTTGCAGAACTAGGGCAGAAGCCTCTTGTTGAGCAGTCGGACTCTTGCCCATGGGTTTGGTGGGCACAGGCTGGTTAGGGGATAGTTTCATGTTTCAGTTTTCTGGGCTTGGGAGCCGGGATCAGAGGGACTCAGAAGGGCTTTGATTTTTGGACCTTGGAACTGGGAGGCCTGGTTCAAAACCTTGCTTGCCACCAAAGGGATTTAGTAAGTCACACTGTCATTCTGGGCCTGCGTTCCTTTCCCAGCGCTCTCCCCCTCTGGCTTTTGGACTCTCTGAGATCATGTCTATAAAACACCACTGGGGGGCCGGTTCAGTGACCCTCACCTGCAGGCTTGGGCTTCCTGAGGTTTAGATAGGGGTAGAGGAAGGTGGCCAGGCAACCTCTAATTGTTGAAGGGGAGCCCATTTCATAGCCCCAAGGGCTCCCTGCTGGGGCGGCTTGGCTTGTGGGTCAGTGAAGCCCTTGCTTGAGCCAGGAGAAAGTTAGGACCCTTGACTTTCAAGACATAACCACACACCTCTGCTTACACAATCGCATTTCAGGAGTTGGGGCTAATGGTGATTTCAGCCTCTATTGCATTTCTACCAGTGGATTGGGAAGATCAGGCACAAGGTCACTGACACCAGTAAATTAAAGAGCACTGGTTATCTTCTTTTTTTTTTTTTTTTTTT
>PVJS01017204.1:0-36463 GCA_004027185.1 Glis glis | reverse complement strand
ACACACACTGCCCCCCCTTCTTGGATGGTTTCTCCTCCCATCCCAACCCTTAAAACTGGAATATTCCAAGGCTCCTTCCTTGAAACTTCCTTTTCTATCTATACTCACTCTGTGATAGATCTCATCTAGCCTTGTTGCATTTAAATCCGGTCTCACTGAGTTTAAACATAACTTGATAACATAAATATATGTGATATGTCCAGAACAATCAAAACCATATAGAAAGTATATTGGTGTTTGCCTAGGGCTTGGAAGAAGGGTAGAGGAGGTAGGTAGTTAGGAAATGGGAAGTGATGGTTAACGGGTACAGGGTTTGTTTGGGGGATGATAAAATGTTCCAAAATTCATTGTGGTAATGGTGCACAATTCTGTGAATATACTAACACCCACTGAGTTGTAGATGTTAAATGGGTGATTCGTATGGAATGAGGATTATATCTCCAAAAAATAATAAGGTCAATGACTATGGATTTGATCTCAATTCCAACACTTACCAAGTGAGAGATATTATTTAACTACTTTCATTCCTTAGCTTATCATCTGTAAAATAGGGATAGTAAATAGTACCAATCTCCTAGGATTGTTCCAAAATTGAATTAACATCGGTAAGGTGATTGGAACAGTGTGTGGCACAATGCATGAACCTGTATGTTAACTAACTAAAGCCACCACCATTTCCATTTATTAAACACTTACTGTGCTAGTTTCCTAATACTGTCTATACCAAATTACTATAAATCTGGTGACTTAAAACAGCACACATTTATCCTCTTACAGTTCTAGAAGTCTGAACCCTGAAATCAGTTTCACTAGACTGAAATCAAGGTGTCAGTAGGGCTAGGCACCCTCCAAGACTCTAGGGGAGATTTCCTTCCTTGCCTTTCTCAGCTTCTAGAGCTCCTTGACTTGTAGTCCCTTCCTCCGTCTTTGAAGCCAGCAGCACAGCATCTTGCTGCAGTGGTGACACTGCCTTCCTCTCTGTTAAAACTTTCTCTGCCTCCCTTTGATAGAGACACTTGTGACTACATTTAGAGTCCACCTAGATCATCCAGGATATTCTCCTGTCTCAAGATCCTTAACTAAATCATATCTGTAAAGACTCCTTTTCCACATAAAGTAACATTCACAGACCCTAGGAATTGGACCTGGATATCTTTATATCTTTGCACCTTACCATAGTTACTATATTGGTATGAAGAAAAGAAGAGAAAAATTAAATCTATGGAAAAGCTCTTATGATTATTTCTAAGTGCACCAAAAGAAAGCAATTAAAGAAGAGATGATATCAACATCATTTTATATAGCTTAAATTAGAACATACGAGTAATAAACTTTTAATTTTCTATTTACCATCCTTGTTCATTGGAAACTTTGGGGTTCTCCCTTCTCTGCCTTTTCAGTACAATACCTAAAAAATATTTTTGTTGATGACATATCTCTTCAGGTGTATTTTTGTACCTGTGTCTGAGCAATACCATTGTGATACAATGGCTAAGAGACTCTGGTTCCCATCTCCTAAATCTTGCCAAGAAGACCTACTTCCTGATTCCGGCTTCCTTGGGCCTATCATGGTTATTTAGAAGAAAAATGACTGGCAATTTTCACTCACATCTATTCCATACTACCTTAAGTTATGTAGCCCAGACAAGGCTCAGCTCCCTAAAAATGTCATCTGAGAATGTTAACTCATTTTCTTTTATCTTTCCCAAGACTTTATTGAATTACTTCTCTGTATTTACTTTACCTTCCTACATATTCTTAACTCTCCATTGTCCACTCTCCTTTTCTAATAAGCCACAATAAAAACATTCATATTTCCTTTTTTTCCTAGAACCAAAATTATCATAAGTATCAATGAAGTATACAAAAGTGAATTATATACACTGTAATTTCACATAGGAGAAAATTACAGCTGGAGATGGATTATAATATGAAAAGACTGGATTGATTAATAGATATCCAATTTTATATCTTAAAATGTATCTTATTCACAAGTATTCATAGAAGATTTATAAAACTTTACCATATATTAATTACAAGGTAACCTCAGAAATTATAAAGCCATATTCTCTAACCATTATGAAATGAAACAAAAATTAATAATTATCTAAACAACAATACAAATCATTTAGGACTTTAAAAATATATTATTATGGGTCAAAGAGGTAATACAAATGCAATGTCAAACTACTCAGAAAACTATACAATTGCATATAAAAATGTGTTGGATCTATTCATTATTGTAATTATCATTGTAAAAACATTAAGAGCAGATTCAGAAAAACTACTGCAAATATGGCAGAAAAAGTTGAGTATGTTTATGTGATGAAGCACTTAGATAAATTAATGTTAAGATATAAAATCGGAATAAGTAATAAACAGGCAAAGGATGTAAACAATATGCAAAGATGAAGCATAGTATATAAAAACTATAAAGTTTATAGTAACTAAAGAAATACAAACTAAAATATAAAAGTGGATCAGATTAATTTTTTTGAATTACCAAAGCTGTCAGGGATGTTGCTAAACAGGAACTGCTTGTGGAAGCTCGAGGGTCCACCCTTTGCAACTGTAACTTGGCAACAGTGACCAAGAAGTTTAGAAAATATTTATAAGTTTTGAGTCAGTAATTTTACTAATGAGATTCTATCCTAAGAGTGCATCCCTACATATGGAAAAAGTTCCTACTCAAAGACATTTATTGGAAATGGAAAAAACCTAAATGGTTCAATAACAGGGAAATTGTTAAACAAACCATGACTATAAAAATTATGTTAACAAAGACTGTGCTATAAAATGGAAAATACTGTTGATTCACTGCTACTCTAAAAGCCAGTGTTTAAAATTGTATATACAGTCTAATGATCATGGTGCCATCTCATAATTTTTCAAGATCCTATTCAAGTAAGTGTTCATTGAGAGAAACAACCCAGGCATAATAAAAAGTGACTTCAAAGAAATATACCAAAATATCATGAGAGAATTTTTTTCTTCTCTTTCCTATTCTATTTTATCATGTTTTCTTTAATGGGCATGTGCTATATTACTTATGGGCATAAAGGGATTATTCATATCCTTCCTATGAATCAAAAGGAAACACCTCCAGTCTTTTTATTTTTATTTATTTATTTATTTATTTTTGCAGTACCGGGGATTGAACCCAGGGGCGTTCTACCTCCAAGCTACACCCCTGGCCCTATTTTTTGTACTTTATTTTGAAATGGGGTCTCATGAAGTTGCGGAGGGCCTCACTGATTAGCTGAGGCTGGCCTCAAACCCGGATCCTCCAGTCTCCGCCTCCCAAGTACTGGGATTACAAGCGTGCGCCACCACGCCCTACTGGCCCTATTTTTTATACTTTATTTTTTATTTTTATTTATTTATTTATTTGCGGAACCAGGGAATTGAACCCAGGGGCGTTCTACCTCCGTGCTGCACCTCCGGCCCTATTTTTTATACTTCATTTTGAAACAGGGTCTCAAGAAGTTGTGGAGTTAGTATCAAAATAAGCCATGAGACTGAGGTATGCAATGACCCGATAACATTGCTAGTTAAAGTGTGGCCTGTGGAGGTTCAACATTATCATCACCTGGCAACTTGTCAGAAATAGAGAACTTAACTGGGTGTGGAGGAACACACCTGTTATCCCAATACTTGGGAGGCTGAGACAGGAGGATTGCAGGTTTGAGGTCAGCCTCAGCAATTCAGCGAGATTCCTCAGCAACTGAGGGAGATCCTGTTTCAAAATAAAAAAATAAAATAAGGCTGGGGTTGTGGCTCAGAGGTAGAATGCCTCTGGGTTCAACCTCCAGTATCAAAAAAGGGGAGGGGGATGAAGGAGGAGGAGAAGGAATGCAGAATCTCAGGCCCTACCCCAGAGCTTTTGGATTAGAATCAGAGTCCACATTTCAAGAAGAGCTTCAGTGATGCACATCCATGATAAAGTTTAAAAAACACTGCCTCAGAAAACACACACACACTCACACTCACACACAATCACAGAGAGGAAGCTAGTACCTCTACTCTTTTGCATTTTCATCAAACCATCAAAACACTGATTCTTCTTCGCCACAGGGGCTACCCTTCATGTTAGCTTCCCTCCAAAATGTTTGAATGGATAAACTCTATGTGATTTTCCCCCAGGCCTGGCCTTCATTCTGCATAAGCTGAGCCCAGCACATCTAAACAGTAGCATGTGGGATTAAAGGCTACAGCCCTTGGACACAATACTGGTTATAGAGTGGAAAAGCAACAAAAAGACAATACAAGGGAGAAGACAATCTGAAAATGTGAATTGACCAAGTAAAAGCAGTACCAATCATAATCATTTGTAAAAACCATATGCCAGATGTTCCTTATTACCATGCAGGAAAATCATGCTTAAGTAAATCATTGAATGTGCAACTAATTACTTTGTAAAGGTTTATTTGATCACATGACTGGTAATCCCAAATTCAATTTCTGCCTCCAAATCTCCAGGGTGAATGTGCAAATAGGTTGCCTTCTGAGAACTTGGAAAGGAGAAGGAGCTTTTTTCCTCTTGAATCTAGGTTGTAGTTTTGGTAAAAAAAAAAAAACGAGAAAAGTTCTAGCATTGCTGGGGGATGGGGGGAAGGGCTTATTGAGGGCATCAGACTCTACTCATCTTTCTAGGTCCAACTGAAGTGTCCTATTCTTTGAACAGTTTTCCTAGAAGTCATCATTCCCAATTCTTTTTCTCAGACACTTTCTTTAGACTTTTATTATGGCTCTTAAGGAGGTGGAATTTATCTGTTAGGAGCCCAGGCTTTGTAGCCTAACCACATGGGTCAAAATTTCCCCTCGGCCTATTACTAGCTGTGTGACCTTGGCCAAGTGACCTCCTTCCACAACTGTAAAATGCAGAAACCAATTATCATGCAGTTGCTGTGAACATTACATGAAACAACACATATAAAATATTATAGTCTTTGGCACATAATAAATAATCAATGTTAGCTATTATTATTGGCACTTTGCAGAGTCTGGCTTCAATTAGAGTTGGTTGTGTATGTGTCTCCCTTCCCTATTAGATCATGAACAAACTGTTTATATACCAAGCAGCTGGCATAGGGACTTACAAATGGTAGACACACAATCATATTTGTCAAATTGGTTTGAAGTTATGCCAGGAAGTGGAAAGGGAGGGTACTGGAAACAAACTTAATGTGCTTTATAATTTTACCCAGAGCCAACCTCTGTAATGTTTGTTTTTCTTTTATTACCAGAGTACATTGTCTCAGACAACAAGGTCATTATAATGTGGGGCTGGGAAGGCACTATTTATGGAACCAGATGTTCTATTCAGAGATAGCAAAATTGTGCTATGAGGCATTCGAAATCTCCAGGTTAGCTCCTGGCTGAGTGGCTGAAGTTCAGCCAGAGCTGCACTGGCCAAACCAAGTATCCTGGGATGGGGGTCACATCCACAATTAAGATCATCCCTAGAAGGGATGTCTTTACAGATTATGCAAAGAATTGTATGCACTAGCAGGGAGGAGGCACTACTGCGAACTGAAAGATCCCCTTTTAAACCAGCCTCCTGACCCTTGAATGAACATCAGCTAAAATAAAAATATAGTTTACTAGATACAATAAGTATGCATTAAGAAGCTCAAGTGGCTAGCAAGGACTTTCTGGACTTGCATAAGAGCCTAGTGTGCACTACCCTCCAGGGAAAGCTCAGACACTTCTCTGAGATAGATACCAACTTCAAGAACCTGTCCTGGGGTTGGTGAATGTGACCAAGCTGATTCACAGTAAAGACATCAGAGGTCTGTTATGAACCTCATAGAAAATTTGCAGAACTGCCACTCCAACCACTGGCCAGTGGATGTCATGTGGCTCCTGAATCAGTATTCAGCATCTGTGTACCTCCTGGATGGTTTCTATCACCAGGTCCTCTAGGACCACTACATGGTCACCCCTCCTGTGCCTCTGTCATAACGAGGCCTCTCTCTTACTGCCCTGTACACACTGATGATAAAGTTGCCATGAATCTGGAGACTGAAAAAATACACTAGACACTGAATATCCGAAGATGAATACTGGAATTACAATCTGGGAGGAGGGAAGGTGATACAGAGGGCAAGAATATGGAGGAGCACAATAAGTGCCGCCTTAGGCATAAAGGTGAGGTATTGTAGAAACATTCAAGGTGGATCCTAATCTAGATTCAAAGGGTTGGAGAAGGCTTCAATAGGCCAGTAATACTTAAGATTAGGCTTGAAGGAGTAGTAGCAACAGTGAACATTTACTGAGTACATACTGCACATTAGGCCCATTCTATGAACCTTGCATGGATCCCTCATTCAGTGTTGACAGCATCCCTATGAGGTAGACATTATCATTCTCTTTATTTACAGATTAGGAAACTGAGGCACACAGTAAATGATGGAGCAAGGATTCAAGCCCAGGCAGGTTGGCTCCAAAATAAAGAGAAGATAGAGGATGTGATAGCATCCTCTATCTTCATGGCAGAGGAAAGTGCCTTGCAGCAATTTGAGAAGGAGGAAAGGAGCAGTGCCCTTGGGGAACTGAAAGTGGCTTGGTGAGGACTAGCTGGGGGTGGGGACACAAGTCCAGAGACAACTGCTTGCAGTGCAGGTTAAAAGAGAAACCAGAACCAGGGGATTTCTGGTCTGGTCTGAACTTTTGACAGTTAGCTGTGTGATTCATGTCACCTAACCCCTCCCAGCCTCAGTTTCTCGCTTTTGTAAAAGGCCATAATAACAGTATCGGCTTCTCTCCCTGAGCACCAAAGAAAAAAATGCATAAAAAGTTGATTTCAAAGTACAAGTTCCTTCACAGACATGAGACATCATCAGTATCATTTCCCCAATAGTGCTGTGAATTTGCAACCCCAGAAACTACATTATCAGGGCACCAGACAGGACCTTCTGAACAAAACAACAGTATAGGGGAGTGGAAAAGCCCTCAAGCCCTGCCTGGGTCCCATTCGCCACTTCCTAACTTGTGATCCCAAGGCATGTTACCCTTTCCGTCCCTCGACTGTTTTCTGAGAAATGGGAGTGATGATGATAGCACTTACCTAAAGATTGATGTGAAGAATAAATAGCATATAATAAACTTAGAACAGTTCCCAGCACAGAATAAAGACTTAGTAAGCCTTAACAGCTGTGATTATTATCATTAAGAAATCTGTTGACTACTCATCCTATTCCTCCATGTTCTATGTGATAAAAATGTTTTGGGATATTAGAAGTTAAAGATGATGAAGAAGGTTTGCGATCCTACATTCCCACACTGCTGCAGAAATTCTTCCTGGCTCCCAAGGGCTGGCAAGCAGCTGGCTCTCCGTCCTGGCAGAAAATGCCCAAAAGAGGAAAAAGATACTGCACACCATTTGTGCAAACCAGGCTGCTCTTGTAGCTTTCAGACAAAATCTAGATGTATCAGTCAGATATGACCTGCTGTTTTAAGACAGAACTCTTTTTATTCCTCCCTCCACTACTCCCCGCCCCTCACCACCGACTGCATACTCCCCCCACACATCTCGAGAAACGCAGCACTTTGCGAGACGCACTCTGGGGTTCTGTTGTGACAGCCTCTTGCCACATCAACTTATCTGTCTAATGCCTGGCAGAAAAGCCTTTGCTAATTTCACAACAGGAAAGTACGCAGGAAATTTGAGAACAAAACAAATCTACACACAGAACCCAGCATCTTGGAGCAAACACGCCACCGAGGTACCGACCGACAGAAGCTAGATGACTCTGGACTGTAGATGAAGCAGCTGCCTCTTAAACTGCAAGGGAACTAAAGAAAGTCATTTGCCTCTAAAAACACCAGATCTGCATACAAATTGATAATTAATATTCATGAGCTCCTCCAGCTTGCTCAAGAGCCACCCTTGACGACAACCCTGAGCTGTGCTTCCTAAAAAGTCTCCCAAAATGCTTTCTCTGCCTCCTCGCAGAGGGAAGAGGGTGGGAAGGTTCATTTGGGGTTTTTGCCTCTTGCTCTTTCAAGTCCTTGCTTTTGCTCTGGGCTCTCCCCCACCCTTTTTTGTTCTTAAGGATTCAGATCAAATCAGTTTTGGTCTTACCCTTTATATCTTCCATAAGTAGCAGCTTTTGTTTTCTTCCTCTTTCCTCGTTTTGCTTTTTGAGGTTTTTTTGGTTTTGTTTTTCCAGCCTCTGCTTGCTCTAGTCCGTCTCAGTGAGAGAGGTACTCAGGATCAGAGATATAACAGACCCTTGGGCTTGTGGGAGGGGCTAATTTAGCCAGCCCCCTTTTGGAAACCCTATGTCTTTTTCATTGACTAGAAAGGACAGATTGGCCGAGGAGTCCAGCAGCTCATTTCCCTAAAGTTAGTCAAAGGCTTCCCCGTATTGTAACTTTCTCTATTCTTGAAGCACTGTGTGTTCAGAGCTCTCTCCCTCCCTCTTCCCTTCCTGCCTTCTTCACCTCCTTCTATATCTCTCTCTCCCTCTCTCTTTGCTACAGAAATACATTTTTCTCCCTTAAAAACGTCATCTTGGCTGCAAGCAAAAAAGCTATTTAGTATTGCAGATAGGAAGCCAGATGAGAAACTTGATACCAATCAGAACACCTGTGAGAGGCAAGAACAGTCTTCCTGCTCCATAAAGCCAATCACTTCTGGTCCCATGATGAGCAATCCTTTTCGAGCTCATTAGAGCAGAAGAGCAACAGGTCACCCAAGCAACAGGCACCACTGCAAGAGAAGCTGCGTCAGTGCTTGGAAGGCCAGGTGGGACCACGGAGGAAGCTGCTCGCTGGAAACCTGTGTCTAGCTATGAATCGATGAACATCATCTGCCTTTTCACAACTTTGACTTCTGACCTCCAAAGTCCTATAAGCATGAATTGCCACACTCACACCTGACAAGATCACCCAAATGCAGATGAGCGGCTGATCAAATTATTTCAAAATGTGTATATGAAATTATTTTGAAATTAAGACAAGGGCTAATCCCTCTGAGAGGAAGGTAAGTCCTCAAGCCTCAATACCTCCTGGGCAGCTTCTCCCTCTACAAGGCTGTTGCAAAACTTACTTAGCACCTGAAGCTTGAAAGACATTTCAGACATCTAGTCTAACCCAAGGTTAGAGAGGTGAAGTTAAATCTATTCACACAGACCAAGGAGCTGGTCTACTATTTGCTACCATGCGCACCAGTAGTTTCTCCCACAGTGTTGGCACTCAGTAAATATTGGATAAATGGTTGAATTAATGAATGAATAAAACCGGGCGTGGTGGCGCACGCTTGTAATCCCAGTACTTGGGAGGCAGAGACCAGAGGATCCGGGTTCGCAGCCAGCCTCAGCTACTTAGTGAGGCCATCCACAACTTAGTAGACCCTGTTTCAAAATAAAGAATAAAAAATAGGGCTGGGGGTGGAGCTCAGAGGTAGAATGCCCCTGGGTTCAATCCCCAATACTAAAAAAAAAAAAAAAAAAAAAAAAAAAAAAAAAAAAAAAAAAAAAAAAAAAAAAAGAATGAATGAATGAATAACAGCAAAGCAGGACTGTAGATCTGGTTTCCTGGTTCCTAGTTCATGCTTTTGCCTTTTTAGCACAAGAGTTTGTGTTTAAAGCTAATTATACCATGTCATCTTTCTGCATATAAACCATTACATTTCTGACCACTAAGGAGTGTTTCTGAGTCTATATAACAATATAGTCTCCTTAAAGTTTTGGTCATACTTTAATAAGGGCAGGGATTGATTTTTTAGTTTAAGCATCTCTGTTACCTTGCAGAGTACCTGGTATATGCTCAATAAGTTTTGGAGTAAAATTTGGAATAAATTCCAAATCCATCTTCTCTACTCCATTTCTGTGTCTGCTATCATAATACATACTTTTCTCATCTTTGCCTGGTTTACTGAAATAATCTAATTAATATGTCCTATCACCCCACATGGCAACAAAGAAGGTTATGATCCTTTAAATGTTTAAATTAATTTGACTCAAGCCGGGCGTGGTGGTGCACGCTTGTAATCCCAGTACTTTGGGAGGCGGAGACTGGAGGATCCGGGTTCACGGCCAGCCTCAGCTCACGCATGCGCGCGCGCTCTCTCTCTGTCTCTCTCTCCCTGTCTCTCTCTCTCTGTCTCTCTCTCCCTGTCTCTCTTTCCCTCTCTACTTAGTGAGGCCCTTCACAACTTCGTGAGACCCAGTTTCAAAATAAAGTATAAAAAAATAGGGCCGGGGGTGTAGCGCAGAGGTAGAACGCTCCTGCGTTCAATCCCCGGTACCGCAAAAAAAAAAAATTAATTAATTAATTAATTAATTTGACTCAAACACCCATCTGCCCTATTGCAAAGATGTCTCTTTTCTTTGGGTGCCTTTACAATTAATGAGCCTGAGAACCCCAGGATCTTACTTAATCCAAATGGGTCAGTTGCTGTAGTCATAAGCCTGTAGTTCAGGAGAGTGTCATAAATCTGCCATTCACAGTGCCCAGAATCAGCCTTCACCTACAGATTAACCCCAACGGTGAGTACAACCCTGCCCCTTAAATCTCCAAAGCCTCACTATAGGCTGACTTCAGCCACATAACCAATCATGTTAGTCTATGCACTGGGCACCTTTGCTTCGCCCCTCCAGATCTACTCGCCCCCTCTTCCACCTGCTCTCTACAACAGAAAGCTGACCTCTGGACCATAGGAATAGGTTTCCCAACTCCCCTGGCTTCTGGTGTTCAGCCATGGAGGAGCTTAGCAGGAGATAGGGAATGGGGAACAAGAAGGTTAGGATCTGGATCCTCACTGTTGAATCACCTTGTGTTGGCCATGTTCCTCCATGAAAGATCTCAGACATTCTTAAAGCCCCTGACTTTATTTAACTCTTTCCCTCTAGGATCTGGTAACTGTTCCCTCTCATCCCTTCAAACTTAGAGGTGGTAATATCTAAGCTGCTACTAGCAACCTCCCCACTCCATTTCTACATAATGCCTTGTGGCTTACCTAGACCCACATCTTTTTAAATAGTCCTTTTATAACTAAACTCTCCTTGACACACATCATTTCAAAGGTGTCTTCTGTTTCCTGTTAGGCTCTGACTTATATGATCTGTAACACATTTCACCCCTATAAAATTTTATTTATACTTAATAGCATCCCCCAAATGGGTGGGCCAATAGTCAGGCTCTAACTCTCCCAATGGCAGACCCCTCAATAAAATGAGAATAATGCTTAAATTACTAAAATTTATAAAATGCAAAATTTAACATATATTAACTCCTTTATCATCAGACTAGCCCAATGAGTTAGGTATCATTATCCTCATTTTAAAAATGAAGAAAACAGAAGCTCAGAAAGATTACGGAACTTGACCAAATTCATACAACTAGTAGTTGGTAGAGCTGATATCAAACCCTGGTTAGTCT
Source organism: Glis glis (assembly GCA_004027185.1). Lineage (NCBI taxonomy): Eukaryota > Metazoa > Chordata > Mammalia > Rodentia > Gliridae > Glis > Glis glis. The sequence goes on along the minus strand of PVJS01017204.1, from coordinate 25,075 downwards.
GACTTCAGTACACTTGTGTTTATCCACAATACTACATACTTCAGACTCATTCCTTTGTTACCTTTCAGTGGTACCAACAGGTTTAAGAATGTCAATCTCATCCCCCTCAAGCAATTTTCCACACCATCACCCAAATAATCTTTCTGCAAAGTATATCTGATGTCATTCCCAGACTTGAAAACATTCCAGTGTCCTTATCATCTACAAAAAAAAAAAAAAAAATTTCAAGCTGGATGTGGTGGTATGCCTGTAATTCAAGTACCTGGGAGGCTGAGGCAGGGGGACTGCAGGTTCTAGGCCTGCCTCAGCAACTTAGCAAGACCCTCAGCAATTTAGCGAGACCCAGTTTCAAAATAAAAAAACAATAAAATAGGGCTTGGGGAGTAGCTCAGAGGTAGAATGCCCCGGGTTCAATCCCCCATACCAAAAAATACTAAATAAATAAAATTCAAATTCTTATCATGGAATATGTAAGGTTTCTTTCTACCTCTCTAGACTCATTTCCTACCATAGTCTCCCTACACTCCAAAAACTATAATTCCAGAACCCGTTATCTTTTCACAACTCTGCATGTATAGAAGCTGTTTTTCTCTCTGCTCAGAATGTGTTTTCCCCTCTTGTCCACCTGATCCCTCTTACCTATCCTTCATGATTTAACTATGTAGTCTTCCGTGAAGCTCTGCATGACCCATTCCTGCCCCCTCAACACAAACATGGCACTGACACACAGAGAGATGCCACTTGTATTATCATGGTGTTTTACAGCTTCACTTATATCTCAGGCTACATTTAGAGTCATATTTGAATCCTCTTTCTTCACAGCTCAAGTCTAGTGCTTTAGCAAATTCTGTGGTTTCTGCCTTCAAAGCATATCCAGACCTGACCTTTGCTCATGACCTCTACTGCTACCATACTGATCCATATCACCTCCCACCTGTATTGCCACAGCCTCCTCACTGGTCTTCCAGATTCTGCTCTGAATACCCTTCACAGTCTATTGTTGACACAGCACCCATAAGGATTCAGTTAAAACAAAAGAATATGGCATTCCTCTGCTCAAAACCCTCCAATGGCTCCATCTTACTCCAAGAAAAGCCAGTCCTACCAGGCCCTGCCTGGCCTGCATTCCCCCACCTACCTGACTTTCTTTCCTACTACTTTCCTCTGCTCCAGTTTCTTTCTTTCTTTTTTTTTTTTTTTGTGGTACTGAGGATTGGACCCAGGGTGTTCTACCTCTGAGCTGCACTCCCAGCCCTTTTTATGTTTTTGTTTTGAAACAGGGTCTTACTAGGTTGCTGAGCACCTTGCTCCATTGCTGAGGCTGTCCTCGAACCTGCTATCCTATTGTCTCAGTCTCCCGAGTACTGGAATTACAGGTGTGCACCACCATGCCTGGCTCAGCCTTAGACTCTGCACCTGCTATATATCCACATGGTTCATTCCCTCATCCCCTATAGGCTTTTACTGAATTATCTTCTACCCTAGTACAAAGATTGTAAGCTCTCATTCTTATTTTCCACTAAAATAAACCAGGGTTTCTTTTTTTTTTTAAATGGCTGATTCTAATCTGAGGCAGGAAGTTTATGAGATGAGACTGAAACATTTTGTTATACCAGAAAACAAGGACTCTATCTAAAACTATTAAGGTTATGTCAAAAAGTCTCAGGAGGGGCATGGTTGCATGCATGCCAGTAATCCCAGTACTTGGGAGGCTGAGACAGCAGGATCATAAGTTTGCAGCCCTCAGAAACTTAGTGAGGCCCGCTGCAACTTAGTGAGACCCCAATTAAAAATATAAAATAAAATAAAGTAAGGCGGGGGATGTAGCTCAGAGGTAGAATACCCCTGGGTTCAATTCCCAGTACCACAAAAGAAAAAAAGACTCAGGAGCTAACCTCAAGTGGATCCCATTAGTCAAGATAGTAAAATGTAAGCAACAATTAAAATAATAAACACAATAGATTGAAACACATCAGATATGTTCACACCACAAGTTAGTAATAATACCATGTAGAAATCACTGTTCACCTCTGCAACCAATTCATTATTCTGAAAACAAGTCAATATGAGGGGGAGAATATCAACACTCACTCAACCTGCCTTCGCTGCACCAGCTGTACTACAGGACAACCATAGTTCATGAGGGAAAGTTCTCTTTAAAGAATTTCAGATAATGAAAGAATAAAATTGGAAACATTTTAGCCGGGCGTGGTGGCGCACGCTTGTAATCCCAGTACTTTGGGAGGCAGACACTGGAGGATCCAGGTTCGCGGCCAGTCTCAACTCTCTCTCTTTTCCTCTCTCCCTGTCTCTCTCTCTCTCCTTAGTGAGGCCCTCCGCAACTTCGTGAGACCTGGTTTCAAAATAATGTATAAAAAATAGGGCCGGGGGTGTAGCGTGGAGGTAGAACGCCCCTGGGTTCAATCCCCGGTACCTCAAAAAAAAAATTGGAAACATTTGAATATCACCATTTTGCAAACACCTAATAAAGTAATCAACCTAAGCAATAATCATCAATGACTATTCACATCACAAAAGGAGTTACAAACATTCATTATGTGCCTTCCGATGGAAGCATACACCATATCCTCTGAAGTTGTTTGAAAAAAAAGGAAGCTTCTAAACCTGTTTATAGGAAATATAGGACACAAAGGAACATGTCAAAAGACACTGTAGAAATGCAATCAGTAAAATCTTGACTGTAGAAGACACTATAAAACAACTCAATTTACTGAACAAATTGTGTGTGTGTGTGTGTGTGTGTGTGTGTGTGTGTGTGTGTTTGTGTGTTTGTTTGTTTACTGGGGATGGAACCCAGGTGTGTTCTACTTCCGGGTTCAGCCCCAGTCCTATTTTATTTTTTTATTTTGAAACAGGGTCTTCCTGAGTTGCTGAGGACCTTGCTAAATTGCTGAAGCTGGCCTCAAACCTACAATCCTCCTGAGAGGATTACAAGTACTGGGATTATAGGCATGTACCACCACGCCCAGCTGAACAAGTAATTTGTAGGGAAGAAAAGTGAGAATGAAGTACATATAAATTAAAAGAGATTTTAAAAGACAAACCGATGAAATGCAATATTGCAATCCTGAAATTCTGATTCAAACTAGTTTAAAAGAAACTTCAAGAAAATCAAGAAAATTTAAATGGACTAGATATTTTATATTATAGAGCTGCTAATTTTTTTTTTTTTTTGCGGTACCAGGGATTGAACCCAGGGGCTTTCTACCTCCACACTACACCCCCGGCCCTAAGTAGAGAGACTAAGTAGAGAGAGAGAGAGAGAGAGAGAGAGACAGGGAAAGAGAGAGAGAGAGAGAGAGAGTGCTGAGGCTGGCCGCGAGCCTGGATCCTCCGGTCTCCGCCTCCCAGAGTACTGGGATTACAAGTGTGCGCCACCATGCCCGGCCTAGAGCTGCTAATTTTTAAGGTATGATAATATTATTATGGCTATTATTTTTCAAAAGTCTTATCCTTAGGAAATATATACTGAAATATGTATAGACGAAATCAGATTGGCTTCAAAAAGAGGAAGATCAGGTAAGATACATATTTAACAAGATTAGTGATAAGTTAATAACTGTTGAAGTTGGGTGATAGGTACATGGGGATTTGTTTTATTATTCTCTCTAATTTATATGTTTGGAATTTTCTGTAGTAAAAGGCAAAAAATAATTCTAGATGAAAAGGGGGGAGATGATTTGATGATATGTAGTGCCTATATGGGAGAATTGTTACAGGGATTTTAGGAATTCAGTTGAGTATTTACTGGGTCAGTAACCATATGCACAACTGGGTTAGGATCGAGGAATGGCAAGGTTTAGTTCAAAAAAATTATTGTAAGTCAGGGGTGGTGGCACATGTCTGTAATCCCAGTACTTGGGAAGCTAAGACAGGAGGATTGCAGGTTCGAGGCCAGCCTCAGCAACTTAGCAAGACCCTGTTTCACTAAAAAAAAAAAAAAAAAATTAAAAATGAGACTGGGGTATAGCTCAGAGGTAGAATGCCCCTGGGTTCAATCCCTAGTACCAAAAAAATTGTAATACGGCAAGATGCTCATCACAAAATATTCTAAGTATTTCATGTTAGAGGCAAATAGATCATTTTCAAGAAAAATAAAATAACTGAACAACAAAGTGATTGAAAATAAAAAAAACTGTTACATCAGTATAAGCAAGAAAAGTATATTCACTATGCAGTTTGTCTGTAATGCAATAATCAGGCAGCAACATTGAACTTTTCTTAGATTCCTGTGTGAAACCTATCACTAGGTGTAGAAGTCAGGAAGGACTATACACTGTCCAATGTGTGAGATGCCACAGTATAGCTTGACAGTTTGAGGCACGAGAGTGACCAGGCAGGAAGCACATGAATTGGACTGAGTAGTGATTATAGTTTCTCCATCACTGGGGAAAAGGGGAGGGGAGGGCATGGATGGAGGACATGGGAATTCTGGCCTTTATATTGTTTTTAATTCTCCACTGAAACTGAAGTCTAGCCAGGTGCAATGGCACATGCCTACAATCCCAGGTAATTGGGAGACTGAGATGAGAGGACTGTGAGTTGGAGGCCAGCTTGGGCAACATGGTGAGACTCCACCTCAAAAGACAGAAACAAAATAAAACAAACAACAACAACAAAAAGAAACCTCCAGAAGTCTATTGATAAAACTCATGAAAGGAGGTACATAAAAGTTGTTTTATACATCATAAATAAATGCCCAGAGTAACTGTTGTATAAAACGACATGCTTTGCCAATTCCAAGAATGCCTGTATTCATCCATTCTGTTTTTATGATATGTGACTATACTAAAATGCTCTTCATAATATTTGACACAGTGTTCAAAATGTTAGGTACTTTTAAACAGCATGATCAGTTTCAAGGCTAAAAGAAGAATAAAAGGGACTGTAGATAATCAAGGAGAGAGACCAGTAGAATAGTAGAAGGGAGATGGGGCAGGAAAAAGGAAGAAATGAAGAAACAGTTCAAGTTATGCTCTGCCCAAGTATAAGGGTATCACTACCAATCTCACGATTATGCACAGGGAGGGTGGGTAGCAGGGTGGTACCTGACATTCCTGTCACTAACACACTAAGACCTGAGCGCATGTCTGTTTGTATGACTTCAAAACTCACTGTGATGTATAATTATAATGCACCAATAAAAGTATTTAAAAATTGGTTTTTATAATTGACAATACTTCCAGAATTTGGGGGGGATGTTATATGTTATATGGCAATTAATAAATCTATTTCTGGAATTCATAATTTGTTCCCACCAGCAACAGACCCACACTCCATCTTCTTAGGCCTCCTGTACACCAAGATACGAAGTCAGCACCATTTGGTGAGGGCATATGAATACTCAACAAACCAAACTTGCCAACATACTTTGAATATTGTATTAAATCATGACACTATTTGACATTGTGCTTTGATAGTATATCAACACTACACACATGTTTTTTCAAAAGAGAAACACTGATTAAACTAATGCAATTGAATTTGTACTTCTTTACCATCCAGAACCTCTCCTCTTACTCTAACTGCTTGTTTACAGGTAATCTAAGATGATAAGAACCCCAGTGGGCATTAGGAAGTAAGGGATAGGGTATATTTAAAATTGCTCTGAGAATATTAGAATTGATTCAGAATATTCCCCAGCCCTTCTTTGGAGAGAAGAAGAGGCAACATCTCTTTGGGCAGAGCTGTGGTTCTCAATCCTGACTGTACTTTATAGTCACTAGAAGCACTTATAGTGATGCAAATGGCCATCTTCACTCGCAGAGATTGGGATTTAATGCTTTAGCGTTAGGGAGATCTGGATTCAAGTTGTTACAGTGGGATATTAGACAAAGTTAGCGAGCCCTTCTGAATCTCAGGCTCTGTATCTGTAAAGATTTTTAAAATCTACTTCACAGAACCATTGTGAATGGGGAGAGAATAAACATGTGAAAACTCCCAAGAGAGACCCTGGCCCGGAACTGGAATGCAACAAGCACGAGTTTCCTCCCTTTTCACTTCTTTGCTAGATCTATATTCGGATTAAAGAGAACGTTGTCTTTTGTTTTTGTGTCTCTTGCTTTTCCTCCCTCTAATACCTTCCATGTATTTTTCAGAAGTAACGCAAGGGTATACAAAGGGAATGAGGGCAGAAAGGCGTCTCCACCCACCTTAACCAAGTTTAAAGTGATTCTAAATATTCAGACAGCAGCTGTGGGACTGGGGCCGTGTAGAGAGAGGAAGTTAATGGGGAGTAAAGTGTGACATGGGATCACCCATGTCTTTCTACTTCCAGATAAGCCAGTAGCCCTGATAAATCAGGGAGGAATGCCTGAACTCTGAACTAGGAGAATCCCTAGAATGTTGCAGAACTGCCTAAAGGAAAATGTGTGACCAAACAGTGGCCCCAGAAGAAAACAAGCCTAGAACACATAGCGCAGTGGCTTCAAGCACAGTGGGGACTCAATAAGAATAATAATGTGCCAATATTGGTTCTTAATTGTGCCAAATACACTACACTAATGTAAGATATTAATGATAGGAGGAACTGGATATAGAGTATACAAGAACTTTCTGTACAACTGTTACAACTTTTCTGTAAATTGAAACTATTTTTAAAATACATTAAATTTAACATTTTATAGATATTTAAATGTAGGAATTGTACTGAAACCCCTTGTTGAAGCACATCTTTATTAAAGTAACTGCTAAATGGACATGATTTTGCAAAAACATCTGTTTATACATGATTTCTTGTTCAAACAGATTTCTCTGTATTCACATTCAGCAAATCAAAGTTAACTTGGGCTGTGTGCCAATACTCACAAATAGCATTGTTATGCTCAATGTGATAGTAGTATTCAAATCTTTCCATCCATGACACACAATATTCCCATTGGTCAGGGGTGGGGGGAGAAAAGAAAAAAGACTCTAAGTTGATTCTCCAGTGGTTCAAAAAGTCTGCAAATGAGTATCGCTGGGGAGAAGTCAGAAAATCTGGGGCCAAGGGAGGGCAGGAAGGAGTAGCGACTGCCCGTTCCGGCACTTGAAAAAAATAATAATAAAAGGAAGGAAAAGGCCTAGGCTTCTCCAGACAGGGCCACCCTTATATGGGAACACTGCCAGAGAATTTAAAGTAGCTCTGAGAGGGAGAAGGGCTGATGGTAAGCAAATTTACCACACTACCCAACCCTAATTACCCCCAGGATTGTACTTTCCAAGCAGTCAAGATTCCAAAGGACATAAATCTCTGACTTTCGTTTCTGAGCATTGCTGGTCCTAGGAGGTAGTGGAAATTTTTGAAGAACACATGGCCCCTAGAGTCACACCGATGGCCTTAACAGCATGGTTCACACGCCCAGCTCATGAAGACAATAGTAGCCCTCAATCCCAGGCCAGTCTATAACAGGAAGCTTGCATGTTACTGTGAACTTCTCCACCTTTGCAGACATCAGCGAGGAGTGACAAACATTGAGACAATGCTGAAATCAGACCCCCTGTTCTGCTGTACATTTGGCCCTTTATCCACTGGGGGACAGCAGATCACAAAGAAATAGAGGAGCAGGAAAAGACAATACAGTTTTCAGAGTTTGAGATTTAACCTACAGACTTTCAGACTTTTATAATTACATGGTCCTCCCAGCTCATCCTTCAATGTTAACCCTTCAAGGCCTTATTCAAATCTTAAATCTCTTAATGTCTCCCCCCTAACCCTTCCCCTCCAATTTTAAGAATATATTTAGCTTCTCACAAATGTCAAGCAATTTGGCACTTGCTTAATATCTTGCTTGCTGGCTTTCTGTAAGTACTATGTGTCATCTATATAATCCAGAGAGTGACTTAAAATACTTGAGTTAGAGTACAAATTCTTTTTCTCTTCTCCCCATCCAAGTCTTCCCATATCCCATAGCACTTTGTCCAATGTTTTGCATATGTACTTAATAAATATCTGATCTCCATTGGTTACTGTGATCTCCCTCAAATTGCCAAAAGAAAAATAAAATATAAATCAGATCTTACCCTTCTGGCTAACCATTCAAAATACCCGGGAGATCATCATGAATAGGTCCAGCCTACTTATGATGAGTCTTAGTTTGAGGTGAGAAGAAATAGGTCTTCTCCCTCTCACTAACAGGGTTGTGCATGTCCTTGACCAATTTTCCCTTTCTTGACCCTCCACTCACAATGCATTGGCTCCTGACTGACAACCTGCTACTCTAACTTTGGTATCTAAGCCTCTAGAGAGGATCTCCTGATCTAGTCAAACAAATGGTACCCAACTCTGCATGCTCTGCCCTAGCACCAGCTTCCTCCATCTCCATTTTGATCCTGGGTCCTGCCTACTGTCATACTACCTTAATATCTGACACTTCCCCCATCTTGGGAAAGGATAGCATGTGTTTGTAGCTGAGTTCTTAACATGTGGAAATCCAGGCAGGCACAGGATATTACCAGAAAATTTTCTAATCATTAGACTATCACGCTCACATAGAGATCACAGATGCAAAAGAGTGCCTTGTTTTTTCCTATGTGCAACCTTCCACTGATGAGCATCATTCATAGAATCGTATACTTAATAAACATTTACTAAACACCTACCATGTGCCAGGGACTCTTCTGGGCCTCAGGACCCTCTCCTTGTCTCTTTTTCCTCCCTTCCTTTCCTGGCCTGCTATTATTTTCTCCATAATCCAGAAGATGGGCAACATGGATTGTACAGAGTGTACTCAAGTATGACCTATAACTAGGGAAAATGGAAGTAACAGAAAATACTTTAATTCTGTAGTAACATAAACATTTAGTACTGTATAATTATTTGCTGATGTTCTTTCCATTATGAAATGAGAAAAAGCTAAAAGAGAATTAAAAAAGGAAAAAATCATTCTTTCCCCTTCTCTATTTAACTGCCCTCCAGTTCCTGCGTCTGCCCAGCCAGAAAAAGGTTGTGGAGAAGGGAATGGAAGGGTCCCAAAAAGCAAAAATATGTCATGATGTATTAAAGATACATTTCATTGTTTAGCCCCCACCAAAGCCCGTGTCATATTCTGCCTTTTTGTCCCAGTTACTTATACATGGAGCAGGTTCTATCTTAATTCATCACATCTAGGTGTCCAAAAAATTTTACTATCTTTCTTTTCAATTAAAATGCATCTCAAGCCTCTGTCCCTCTGAGCTGGTAAGAAACTCAACCTCAGTCATTGCTGGAGTTCCTCCCTGGCTTATACCAGAATCTGGGAAACTGGCAAGTATCATAAAGTGGGGGAGAGTTTCTAATCTGATATTCTCACTGCCAACCTTTCTGTTCCAATGCTAAGTATGGATGAAGGAAGGGTTCCTTTGCCCTGGAATCTTAGAATGGGGCATCCTTAAGAAACTATGCAGCTCTCCTTTCTGTGGAATTACTCACAAGGATAAGACCACAGAACAAACAAGGGTCCCCACTATCCATGGGCCCAACCCCTTCCCAGTGCCCCAGAATTTCTGTTCTTTCCTGACCCTCAAAGGTACCCTTCATTCTAACCTATTACCTTATTGCTTTAGGGCACCTTGCAATTTCAACAATGAGCCAGTGTAGGATTGGGAACCCACAATAATTAACATCTTATCGAAGTATCCTGCCACTTACACTACACTCCTGTTGTCATTTCTTCTCTCCCAAAACTTCCCTTTGCTCCTCTTCCCCTCCTCCCATACTACCAGACTTGAAGTTCCATAGGGAAAGACCTATTTATTGCTCAATTTATATCTTTTAAAATACTTAAACCAGGAATTCTCAACCACTGCTTTGAGAGTGTAAATTCCTCTCAGCAGTCCCTCCAAATTTTTATTGATGTGTAAAAAGAAAAAAATGTTTTTGCTACAACTGAGTGTAAACACTGTCACAGCAATGCCTGGGATGAGAAGGTCAGACAAACTGGGGTGGAACAGCTTTGTTGCACCTAAGTAGAAGGTGAGTGTGTCATTAGATCTGCACTGCAGAAAAACTGCAAGAAGTTTACCTCCAGGAAGAGACAACCAGGGTAAACCCAGCTCTTCATCAGCAGTTACCCAGAGGAGCAACCCACAGACAACCACTGCGCTTTTGTTAACATTATGGTGGCAACTGCATCATAATCATTGCTGGCTTAATTAGGGTTGCTTTCAAGCTTTTAATTGTCTCATACTGTCTCAACAAATTTTAGTATTTGAAGTGTGCCTCTGTGGCAGACTATAAGATGTTCACTTTACTTATTCTCATCTTCTAACTGAAGAAGTTCAAATGTTTAGCCACCCAGCATAAAGACTGCGCTGCCCAGTCTGTCTTGCAGTCCTGTGTACAGGGATGGTGAATCACTCTGGAGCTAGCAACAGTGTGTATCCATGACTATGCCTGGCCTGCAGAACCAAGGGGAGGAAGAGATTCTGAAATTCACAGGGTAAGCTACAGCAGTAGGAGGCAGCTGTCTTATAATAACTGTGGCTTCTGTGTTGAGGTGGGTTCCCCAGAAGTCAACCCTGAGGCTAGGATTTGAGCACTAATGTTTACTTTTGGTGGCAATCCCAGGAAGCACTGGAAGAGGTGTGGGTAAATGAGACAGGGCAGGGAAAGAGGCCAATATAGAATGCAGATCACCACTGAATGCTCGGTCTTGACAGAAACCTCTGGGAATTAGTGTGGAATGCAGCTCCTAGACGTTCCAAGTCAGGGAAATAGAAGTAGAGGTATTTATCCACCAATTCCTATATTTTCCATCACCTCTGGCCTGCCCTGCACATGATCTGAGCATGTTTCCATGGCTAGAAAAAGGCCTCAGACAGAGAGTAGCAGATATTTTCAAAAGGAGCCACCACCACGTATAAGGAATGATGAGGTTGAGGGCACATGGGTGGGGAGTCCACAGGGTCCGCTGCACCTTCAGTTAGAGTGCAGCCACCACCAGTCCATGGCCCATTAGGAAAGGAGCTGAGGAATAAATACCAGACCTCACTCCCCTCTTGACCCTCTTGTCTTCTGCTGAACCTAACCAGAAACCCCTTCATGCAGTTTAGTCTGGCCGGCCTCCCAAGACACAGAGCAGGAGAAAGGAGGATGCAGAATGAACATAGAATGGTCAGCATATCTGCCTTAAGACATTTTCAAGCTTCATAATTAAAATCGAAAACAGCACTGTTTGACTATAAAAAATACTATGATATATATATATATATATATATATGTATGTATATATATATATTTTTTTTTTCGTCGTACCGGGGATTGAACCCAGGGGCATTCTACCTCCGAGCTACACCCCCGGCCCTATTTTTTATCCTTTATTTTGAAACCGGGTCTCACAAAGTTGCGGAGGGCCTCACTAAGTAGATGAGGCTGGCCGCTAACCCGGATCCTCCGGTCTCAGCCTCTCAAGTACTGGGATTACAAGCGTGCGCCACCATGCCCGGCTCATATTTTTATATATGAACTAAACCCAATGGAACTGGAAAAGGCCTTGGAAAAGTTATGTAAAAGTCTAAGCAGTCAAAAGAGAAATCCTTGATGAGAGGAGACTTGAGTTCTAGTTCTGGCTATGATAATTACTAATGATGCCCCTTTCAGTAAGTCCTTAGCAGGTGAGGCCTTTTCTTACTCTCATAATGGGACAAAGTCCTATTGATCTACAGAAGCTATTGTGAAAATCAGAAGAAAATGAAAATGTTCTGCTGTTACAAAGGTTATCCAGTGAGTTGGTAAAATTACTACCATTGTTCCTAAATGGAGATTTCACTGTTTCTGCCTTGTTATAAATCAGGACTCAAGATGCACTACTCCAGAGGAATTCATGAAGCAAAAGGCAGTATTTCCTTTAGGGTCATCACACTGATATTGCCTTAATATCTCACCCAGAGTAAAGTCACTTATTTAGATGGCCTATGATGGTGTTCAAAAAGGAACTTTGGCCGGGCGTGGTGGTGCACGCTTGTAATCCCAGTACTTTGGGAGGCGGAGACCGGAGGATCCGGGTTCGCGGCCAGCCTCAGCTCTCTCGCTCTCTCTCTCCCTCTCTCTCTCTCTCTCTACTTAGTGAGGCTCTCCGCAACTTTGTGAGACCCGGTTTCAAAATAAAGTATAAAAAAATAGGGCCGGGGCCAGGGGTGTAGCACGGAGGTAGAACGCCCCTGCGTTTAATCCCCGGTACCGCAAAAAAAAAAAAAGGAACTTTGGGGTAGGAGAGATTGTTTTTAATCATTCACCACTAGGTTTTTAATTACCATTGCTATAAAAATAAACATTTGTTGGTTCTTATCTATCCAAAACAAAGCAGAGGAAGGTGGAGACTCAAAATCATTAAGGAAACAACATAAGAAACTGCATAAAGTCAGTATAAAGCTGCCATTCTTCTTGTTGATTCTATTGTTTCAAGTCTTTCCAATGGGTGGGAGCAGGAAGATTTAGAAGTGTAAGGAAGGAAAAGGTTTTGCCCTTTTCCTTAAAGTAAGTTTACTATATTTTAGTCAGAGCTGTTATCTTTTTGCTTCACACCAGGAACAGTGTAACACCCCATAATCACACCATCTTGAGGAAACAGATACTGCCCTCCTGAACTCTGGTAAGAAGCATAACAGATGTCGCAGCTCAAAACCGACTACTCCAGCAAAGAGTTTTTGTATAGTCTCTCCACCCAGTAAGATCGAAAGAAGCTACTTTTTAAAAATCTCTATGAAATGATAAGACATTTTCCATATAGATAATTTTCATGATACATAATATGCTTCTCTAAATATTATTGTTAGGAACTCCATTTAAAATGCTAGAATATCAGATATAGTTTAAAAGAAAGACTTAGAATTGAGGATTCAAGTAATATGAAACATTCAGTAGTTAGCCGTACTAGGCTATTACTTCTATATTCCCAAACTTGCTAAAGGTTTCTTCAATTCACAATACCTAAAACTTTAATTAACTTGTGTTAGGATTTTAATTTTTTAATGAAAAATAAATTAATTTACACAGAATATTTATGTGAGTATTCTGATATTTATATACTTGTCACTCCAAATATGAAAACTGGATTGGTTTGGGTGTTGGCATCAGACTGCTAGGATTAACCATATAGGTCGATAATTTTATTTCAGCATTTTAGGATGCCATTAGGAGAACCTCTATCAAACTAAAAATTCTTCTACCATTTGCCTGTTGATATCTTAAATTTTTGAACTATTGATGAGTTCTTTTACTTCACAATTAGTTATAAATAACCATGAGAGATGTAACACCAGCAGATACCATTTCTAGTTTAAAACAATAAGAAAATACATCCACTTACAGGAATTATAAACACAGATATTGCCGGGCGTGGTGGTGCACGCTTGTAATCCCAGTACTTTGGGAGGCGGAAACCGGAGGATCCAGGTTCGCGGCCAGCCTCAGCTCTTTCTCTCTCTCTCTCTCCGTCTCTCTCTCTCTCTCTCTCTACTTAGTGAGGCCCTCTGCAACCTCGTGAGACCCGGTTTCAAAATAAAGTATAAAAAATAGGGCCGGGGTGTAGCGCGGAGGTAGAACGCCCCTGGGTTCAATCCCCAGTACCGCAAAACAAAACAAAACAAAACAAAAACACAGATATTATATATCTTGATCTAACCAAGAGGGGGTAGAGGGATTACATTCTTCCCACAATGTTTGCATGTGTGTGTGGGAGGGTACCTGGTATTGAAACCAGGGGGGATTCTATCACCGAGCCACTGAGCTACACCTCCAGTCCTTTTTTTTTAAATTTTGAAATAGGGTTTTGTGATGTTACTGCATGCTGGCCTCAAACCTATAATCCTCCTTTCTCAGCATCTCAAGTACTGGCATTACAGGCATGTGCCACTGTATCAGGCTTACCTCACAACATATTTTGAATTCTTATCACTGACCGATGAGTGAAAGGATTCCTTCCATGAAGAAATGAGCAACAATTAAAATAAATGTTTGTAATTATACAATATGAAGTGCATATAAGTTATCCAAAGGGAATTCCTAGACAGCTTTCAAACAAGAGGTAGAAACCTTAAGGTCATCTCAAGGCTAAATTTTGGTCACCATTCTCAGATCTGGGGAAGAAATTTCTAGAGAATAAATATGAATGGAGGCCCTTTGTTTTGGAGGTTCTAGGCTTAATACAAAAGTTGCTCTTGATTAAATGAGTCTCTCCTCTTTTCCTCAAATAAATAGGAAAATTCAGTCTACCAAGACTATGACTCAAACTAAAGGTCAAGAAACACTATGAATACCAAATACAATCCCTTCTCCAAATGTTAGAGCTCCATGTTTTGCCAAACAATCCTCATACCCCCACTAGACTGCTTAGACTAAGTACCATATGGGACAAATTGCCATCTTATCCACTTGTGAACCTGAGCTGAAGCATAATTTATTGCAGAAACATTTTTGAAGGAATTTCATATTCTTGGAAGCTCTCTAGATAGTAAACTGAACTGGAGCAAGTAGTGAGCCAGTGACCAGACAAGAGTACAAAAGTGTGTGCTCCCAGAGAAATGGCACCACCTTCAAACCCAGGTGAGGGGCCCCTGTTCTAGGACTGCACCTTAGAAGTACCCATAAATTAGAAACCCACAAACTCATGAATTTGCAGAAAGTCATCACTTCTAAAAGACACTTCTGTCACTTACAACCCAGTGTTCAGCAATGACACTGGCAACTTATACACCTATAGAAAGAGCTCTAGGCAAGATAAACTCACACCAAGATACACCAAAAATCAAACTTTTAAAAATTAAAGACAAATAGAATATTTTGAAAGTAGAGAAAAGAAATACTGCTTTATCTATAGAGAAACAATTAAAATTACAGCAGATTTCTCATCAGAAACCACAGAGGCCAGAAGGAAGTGGCACAATCTTTTTCAACTGCAAAAAGAACTACCAACACAGAATCCTATGTCCAGCAAAAATATTTTTGAGAAATGAAGGGTAAGTGGCATTCTTAGATGAAGGAAAATTGAGAGAATCTATTATCAGCAGCTCTACCCTAAAAGAATGGTTACAGGATTTCTCTGAACAGAAAAAGAAACTTTAAATAAGGATTTTTGGAACACCAAGAAAAACATAGCAAAAGTATGAGTAAATACAATAGCCTTTCCTTTTCCTCTTGAGTTTTCTAAACTATGTTTGATGAATGAGGTAAAAATTCTAACACTTTTTCTTATGGTCCTAAATATATATAAAGGATATATTTAAGAAAGTTATGTTGTAAATAAGGAAGGACATCATAAAAAATCAAATAAGTAAATAAGGAGGGCCAAAAAGATGTAAAGGGAGATAAGATTCCTATTATCAAACATAACCATTTCAGAGCACTGAAAATTGAGCAAAAGAAGACAACAAATTAAAAAGCATTTATTCTTTTTTTTTTTTTTTTTTTTGCGGTACCGGGGATTGAACGCAGGGGCGTTCTACCTCCGCGCTACGCCCCCGGCCCTATTTTTTATGCTTTATTTTGAAACCGGGTCTCACGAAGTTGCGGAGGGCCTCACTAAGGAGAGAGAGAGAGAAAGAGAGAGAGAGAGAGAGAGAGAGAGACAGGGAGAGAGAGAGCGAGAGCTGACGCTGGCCGCGAACCCGGATCCTCCGGTCTCCGCCTCCCAAAGTACTGGGATTACAAGCATGCGCCACCACGCCCGGCTTAAAAAAGCATTTATTCTTGAAAAATATCCAAAACTTTGGGTAAGAACAATGGGTGCTGTGACCTGCTTTCCTGGCTGTCTCTCGATTCCTCCCCGCCTCGCACACATGCACACGACTTGGCAAGAATGGCAGTTCTGCCAGTACAGGGCTGGCCATAAAAACTGGAAGCTTTCCAGCCAGAAAGAGCAAGCTCAGTCGAAGGTGGGAGAAGAAAACCAACTTTGCCAGCTAAATGTGGCAGACTCCGTTGGACATGAATGGGGAAATCCCAGAGTTCTGCAGCCCCAGTTAGGTCAAGAGGTGGATCAGTCAGAAATTTAATGGGCTATCTGAGCTGATATGAACTCTTCACATCTCTCTAGCTCACTGGAAAATTATGCTTGTTTAGTAAAAACCCAAAAGAGCCTAGCAAAAAGTGAAAGCCAGAGACCTGAGGACTGGATACAACTCTGAAAGCGATTCCTAGCATACACACAGATTGATGAGCAGAGGGTGGGAGCCCTATGGACTCACGAATTTTTTTTTGCTGTTGATGTTTTATTTTGTTTCTGCCTAAAGCTTTGGCTCGTATCTTAGTCTATTTTCTGTTGCTATAACAGAATACATGAGAGTGGGTAATTTATAAAGAAAAGAGACTTATTTTGGCTCATGGTGTACAGGGAGGGAAGTTCAAGATTAGGCAGCCACATCACCAAGGGCCTCATGCTGCATCATAAAATGCTGGATGGCATGACAGGGGAAAAGTGCATGTGAGAGTGGTGGGTGAGCCCATGCAAAAGAGAAGAGGGGACAAAAGGGTCCAGACATTTTTATAACAACATGTTCTCCATGAGAACTAATCCATTCCTGAGATAACTAACCCAGTTTTGCAACAAAGACATTAACTGTCTAAGGCCTCACCTCCCAACACTGCTATATTGGCAACCAAATTTCAACATGAGTTTTGGCAGGAACAAACTACATCTAAACCATAGCACTGAGTGCTCAACTAAAGCAGACATAGGGGCAGCTTGGAAGAAATCGGGCTAAAAAATTAGAATAAAAAAAAAACTGAGGCCGGGTGTGGTGGCACACACTTGTAATTCCAGTACTTGGGAGGCTGTGACCAGAGGATCTGGGTTCGCGGCCAGCCTCAGCTACTTAGTGAGCCTTCCACAACTTAGCGAGACCCTGTTTCAAAATAAAGAATACAAAATAGGGCTGGGGGTGTAGCTCGGAGGTAAAATGCCCCTGGGTTCAATCCCCAGTACCGGAAAAAAAATAAACTGAGTAGAGACATCAGTGGCTGAACGCCACATGGAAGACAAAGTCTGAAGCTTATTCTCAGGCAAGCTTCTAGAAAAATATAAAAATGAAAAATCTTCAGAAAAATAAAGTGGAATCCAGAGTTACTATATTACCTCATTTATCCAGTATTCAATTAAAAATCACTAAACATGCAAAGAAACAAGAAAATGTTACCTACTCAGAGGAAGGGGTGGAAGCCAGAATAAACTGACTCAAAATGGGACCAAAAATTGGATTTAACAGAGATTTGAAGAAGTTTTTTTATAAATATATTCAAAATTAGTAAAGAAGGTGACCTGAGGGAGATGGGAGGCGGGAAGAGGGGAACACCCTAATGCACATGATGTACATACACAAACTTATCAATCACTATGCTGAGCATGAGAAGGAGGGAAGGGAGAATGAATGGGGTGGGAATTGGGGGAGGGCTAAATGAGCGATGTGTGCATGTATGCTTCTACCACCCTGAAACTCATCAAGATGTATGATTACAATGTACCAATAAATAAATAAAAAAGGAAAATATGATGATAATAATTAACAAATAGGAACTATCAATGGAGAAATAGAAGCTGTAGCAAAGAGCAAACAGAATTATAGAGAAGAAAAGCAAAATAACTGTTATGAAAACGTCACTAGGTGGGCCCAAAACTAGATTGAGCATATTAGGATAAAGAATCAGTGAAGTTAATCAATAAAATGTGTTCAATCCAAAGGACAGAGAAAAGAAATTAAAGAAAAATGAACACAGCCTCAGATATCTATGGGACAATGTAGTGTTCTAATATACATGAAGGGAAGTTCCAGAAGGAGAGAAGAGAGAAAAAGGAACAGAAAAAAGTTTGAAGAAATAATGGCCCAAATTTTCCCAAATTTGATTTTAAAAAATTAACCTGAAAATCCAAGAACTTTAGTGAATTCCATTTAAGATAACCACAAAAAGAACTACATACAGATAGTTAAATTGTGGAAAACAAAGAGAAATGGTGAATGATTGAGGATTATCATGTTACTATATCATGGAAACAGAAGACACAAAATTCCTTGGCCTTAAACACAAGACTTTATTAATCACGGCACAGCAAGATAGATTTGCATCAGCCTATTAAATATTCACTGGTTCACTTTATGTCTAAGTCCTGTAGAGTTAGTGCTTGTGCACACGCGCGCGCGTGCGCGCGCGTACACACACACACACACACACACACACACACACACATTCACAGAGTGAATTGCTTATAGGAAAGGAACCAAAGGCAAAGGGCTCAACATACTTTGAGGAAGCCGCAAAGCCAGTTTCCTTTCCTCTCCCCGGGCAGTGAGCAGTCACGCGGTGTTACACTTCGACCAACTCGGTGGACCATGTGACTAGCTTGGTATCAGGAAATGGATAAACCTTGCAATCTAGCACACAGCAAGAACATGCAGGAACAATTGGGAACCCTGAATACTGCTCTCCCAACACAAAAGCAAGGGGAGAAAATAAAGGTATAGTGGGACAAAACTGCTATATTTTATCACAAGTAAATGAGCATTAGCCTGAAGTAGATTTTGATAGATTAATTATGCATATCATAATCCATAGAACAAGTGAAAAACAAACTTTAAAAATACACTTTAAAAATCAGTGGTTGTCAGGGGTTTAGAGTAAAGGAAAAGGAAAGAGATTGACTACTTATGGATATAAGAATTTTTTGTAGTGATAAAAATGTTCTGAGAATATTAGTGATGGTTTCACAATTTTCCGAATATACTAAAAATGACTAAACTGTACACATTATTTATTTATTGTGGTACTGGGGATTGAACCTGGGGGCATTCTACCATTAAGCTACACTCTCAGCCCTTTTTTATTTTTTATTTTGAAATAGGTTCTTGCTAACTTACCATGTGCAGGCTTGGAACTTGCAATCCTCCTGTCTCTGCCTCCAGTATTGGGACCACAGGCGTGCATCACCCTTCCCAATTATTCTTTTTGTTTTTTTTTTTGAGATGGGGAATCTCTCTATGTTGTCAAGGCTAGCCTCAAACTCAAACTCACAATCCTCCTACCTCAGCCTCCCAATAGATGAGATTACAGGTACGCGTTACTACATCCATCTCAAAAGGGTGAATTTTATGGTGTGTGAATTACATCTCAACAAATAAAATATTGATTTAACACCAAAGAAGGTAAAAAATTGGGGAACATAGGAAGAAAACAGACATAAAACATATAGAAAACAAATTGTAAAATAGATAAATCCAAACATATCAATAATTATATTGAATGTAAATAAATAAACATGTCAGTGAAAAAACAAAGATTATCAAACAGAGAGATAGTTTGGCTCTTGAGTGTTCCCAGAGGCCATGTGCTTGGTCTATAGCTTGGTGTTATTGGGAGGTGGTGGGAAGTTTAAGGTGTAGAGGCTAGTTGGAGGTCTTAGGTCACTGGGGCCATGCCCTTCAAGAGGACTGTAGGACACCCGTCTTTTCTCTTTTTGCTTCCCAGCTTCCATGAGGTAAGCAGCTTCCTCTGTCTGCCATGAGCTCCTGCCATGATTTATTTATTTTTATTTATTTATTTATTTTTTTGTGGTACTGGGGATGGAACCCAGGGGCATTCTACCTCTGAGCTACACCCCCAGTCCTATTTTTTATTCATTATTTTGAAACAGAGTCTCACTAAGTTGCGGAGGGCCTCACTAAGTAGCTGAGGCTGGCCACAAACCTGCAATCCTCCCAAGTACTGGGATTACAAGCATGTGCCACCACACCTGGCTACTGCCATGACTTATGCCTCACTACAGGGCCAAAAGCAACAGGTCCCTCAAGGATGGACTAAAACCTCCAAAATGTGAACCAAATAAGCCTTTCCTCTAAGTTGATTATCTCTGGTGGTTTGTTATAATAATGCAAAGTTGACTAAGACAGATGTATAAAAATATACCTAACTATATGTTGTCTAAAGGAAAACCACTTTAGATTAAAATATACAAATAGGTTGAATACCATGCAAATGATGGCAACAAGAGAGCTGGAATGGCTGTATGAATACCAGACAAAATAGGCTTTATGACCAGGAATATTAACAGATACAAAGAAGGAGATCTCATAACACTGAAAGACTAAATACATCTAGGAAATATGACAATTATAAACACCTACCAACAGAGCCACAAAATACATAAAGCAAATACTAACAAAATTGAAAGGAAAAATAGAAAGGGTAAGGGTATAACTCACTCATCTGAAAGGACTCTTGCTTAAGTAATGTGAACAAAAAATGAATATAGTTACTGTAGAGTTCCAGGAGAAATCAAAAAGGTATAACAAGAGTTGCTGAATAGCCAGGCACAGTGGCACATGCCTATAATCCCAGCTACCTGGGAGGCAGTCAGGAGAATTCCAAGTCTAAGGCCAGTCTGGGCAACTTAGCAAAACCCTGTCTCAAATTTTAAAAAGAAATGTTTAAAGGAGTTGAGGAAAGTAGCTCAGTGTAAAGCACCCCTGGATTCCACCTAGTACCGGCAGGGGTGTGTGTGTGTGGGGGGGGGGGATCATTGTATAAACCTTTGATTTAAACAAGCTAATAAATTTTTATAATTTCAACATTAATACAAATATAAAAATTATAATGTCTCCAGATTCCACTGATGACCTAGGGGAATAACTCTCCAATGAAAATTTAATGATTTTTTTCATCTCTTTTCTTCCTTTTGTGAATCAGTTCCAAGGCTTAATGAAACAGTAAGGTGGTACGTAAAATATCACATTTTTACAAGGTGTAAGAAAGTAGACCTGAAAATAGTCTTTTTATAATATGCAAGCTAATCTTATTCTAAACTGTCAGGTTTTGCATCTCTCTCTCTCTCTCTCTCTCTCTCTCTCTCTCTCTCTCTCTCGGTACTGGGGATTGAACCCAGGGGCATTCTACTGCTGAGCAACACCCCACCACTTTTTATTTTTTATGTTTGCAACAGGGTCTCTAAGTTGCAGGCTTTTCCTAAGTTGCTGAGGCTGGCCTTAAACCTGCAGATCCTCCTCTGTCTCAGCCTCCCAAGTATTGGGATGACAGACATGTGTGTGTTGTCACCACACCCAGCAAAAAAAATCATTTTTTTAACTTCTGTTTGAAAAATAAATAAATAATAAATATATTCCTGGCTGGAAGAAAGGAATGCACTTATATAAATATAAGTATTTGTGTAAAGATTAAGAGGTTGCAAACAATTAGTTTCAAGATGGGTTCTATTTGGTGCAATATATAAGATACCATAAATTAAGATGCTTAAAATTACAGTCTATTTTTTAAACATAATCTTGAACTCAGAAAAAGATTAGCTTCTTTATCACTAAACTGGAAATTGGCAACACATGGTATAATAGATAAGCTAGTAAGTTTATTAGGCAATCTGCCTCTGAAAGAAAACAGTGGTTAGTTATACACTAAAACTTGAGTTCTGAAATAAACAAAATGCTTTATTTCATTTCAAAATTAGCTTATGATCCTTGTTTACAAGCTAAAAAGAAGAGTATAGGAAGCACCACTCCTTCTTTATCATAACTGATGTTGAATTTATCATGCTAAAATTAATATTTAAATTCAAATTTAGATGATTTAATATTAAATAACAAAATATATATTATATTAATGCTGGTACATTTTGTTACTTTAATTTTGGGATGTATTACCAATTAGAATTAGGAAAACAACTGGTAAATTAAGTTTTCAGATTTTAAGTTTTTAAGAAAAATGTGTATTTTATCTCTGGGATAATTGTGCCACTCTTGTAGACTATAAATAAATAAACAATATATAGACATTACAGATACTGACCTATAAAAAAATTGGATTTATTCCCCAAAGCCAAAATAGCTGTTACTATTTAAATAGATGGATGGATATGCTGTATAGATAGATGATAGGTTTTTTCCCTTTTGCTCCTGGTCCAAAGTGGAGCTAACCCACATCCCTCCCCCACTCTCTGCAGCAGGTATCCTAGCTCTCTTCTCAGTCTATGTGGCCTTGAAGACTTCCCTCTGACAGATTAAGGCTTTTAAATTTTAATTTGGAGAGGGGTGTGGTGGCCCATGCCTGTAATCCTGGTACTTGAGAGGCTGAGACTGGAGGATTGCAGGACAGCCTCAGCAACATAGAGAGACTTTCATCAACCTAGTGAGACCCTGTTTCAAAAACAAAAAATAAAAGGGCTGGGTGTGTAGCTCAGAGGTAGAATGCTCCTGGGCTCAATCCCCAGTACCACAAAAAATAATAATAACTTAGGTGAGAGTAAAGGGATGGGTCTAGATGTATTTACCTCCCCACCCACACATGCCCACCATATTATTTTCTCTCTCTCTCTCTCTCTCTCTCTCTCTCTCTCTCTCTCTCACACACACACACACACACACACACACACACACCTTCAGACTATACTTTCTGTAATGGACACAGATTTGGGAGGGTTTCACAGTGGCTGCCATTCTCCTCCTTCAGTCTGCACCAGGGGAAAAGATACAGGAAGGCTTTCTCTAGATTCTCTCCATCCTCCCTAGACTCCATGAGGTTCCTGCAGAAAAAGCCTGCAAATGGATGGGAACTCACCAATAAATGTGACTCCAAAAGTTTCACACTTTGAAGCTATTCTACACTTGAATTACTTCAGTAATTTTACAAAATCCTTGTTTAAATATATAAATAAATCTAAAAAATCATGTGAATTCATCCTTGGGAGCTTTTTATGATTTGAATAACTGGTGTCTTTTATAAACAGTATCAAACAATAACCCAGACTGCACAGTATACTATAAAATCTAAATATCTTACAAAAGTTTTCCATTTAAACTTTATGAGCATACTGAACTATATACATAGCCACAACTAGTTGCAAAGGAGGCTGGCGATGTAATTTTTTGGATATATTGTGCTCAGGGGGAAAAATGGGGTTCTCTTTATTTGAGGAAAAAGAAAAAATGGATATGTTGAGAAACTAACAGTTTCTGCCAGCAGGACATGACAGCGTACCCTGTAATCCCAATATTTGGGAGGCAGAGACAGGAGGATCACAGGTTCAAGCCCAGCACAGTAACTTAGACCCTGTTTCAAAAATAAAATAGAGCTGGGGGTGTAGCTCAGAGACAGAACATCCCTGAGTTCAATCTCCAGTACCACAAAAAATATATATAAGTAAATAAAAATAAACAGTTTTTGTCATAAAGTAAAATTTACACAGATTCAGCCTAAAGAAAAGATGGAAATAAAGACAGTAACTAACGGATGAAATGAGGAAGAAAAGCAAAGAAGGACATAGATATATCTTTTACATTAAGGAATAAAATAACATCATAAATGAGATTCTACTTAGGAATGCCAGGCAGCATCTAATCAGTACAGTACTTGCTTTTAATACTATAAATGGTTAAAGAAAATTATTTTAAAACATTTTGAAGTGAAAAAATTTTCTTTCCTTTCCTCCACCATGTATTGTTTACTAATCTCTTAAAAAGCAAGGTGATAAATTCCACTAGAGCTGCTAAATTTTTGTTTTCTGTTAACATGTCGACACTGTTTATGTGATTTACATAGATAAGTGCTTATGGACCACTGTTCAGGTAAATTACATAATCATTTTAATCATGGCTATTGTGAAAAGTAATGATGGTTAAAAACTGTATCATGGAGAAAAAGAGTGGGAGGAGGAAGATATGTGTGGTTATGAAAGGACTAATAGGAGGTTTCTTTGTAGAGATGGAACTGCTCTGTGTCTTTATTATGATGGTAGAGACGTGAAATTACACATCCATTAAACTTGCACAGAACTACCAAATGTATATTGATGTCCAAGCAAAATTGAAGAAATAGGATGATCAGTGGGTTGTATCAATGCCAATATTCTGGCTTTGACATGGTACTGTAGTTGGAAGGTGTTCAAGGGCACACAGGATCACTCTGAATTATTCCCTACAACTTCATGCAAATCTACATGCATTACAAAGTGAAAACTTCTATCTATCTAATTTATTTGTTTATTTGTTTGCTTGTACTGGGGATTGAACCCAGGGGCATTCTACCTCTGAGCTACACCCCTAACCCTATTTTATTTTTATTTTGAAACAGGGTTTTGCTAGGTTGATGAGAATCTCACTACTTGCTGAGGCTGTCCTCGAACCTCCAATCCTCCTATCTCAGCCTTCCAAGTACTGGGATTACAGGTGTGCACCACCATGCCCAGCTTAAAAAGTTGAAAATGTTACAATTAAAAAAGTTAAAAGGCTGTTGAAAATGATTCAAAGAGTATTCATATCTTTTGAAAAAGGGAAGGAGAACCTTCAATTTGTAATTACAGTATTGAGTTGGTTAACTTACTGATATTCTTTTACTTCTAGAGTAGGATTTCTTTAATGAAGTTATTTCTGGCTCTTTTTTTTTCAAAAAAATCCAAAAAGCATACAACACTTTTAAAATTTGAATTTTAATTTTTTATTGGACACTAGGTTGAAAGAGTTAAAATGTGCCTTTTTTAGTGTACACAATAGCATGTTCTGTGTATTGTTTATGGTTTGTTTTACATAATTGCCTTGGAGATATTTCTATTTTGTTAAGTAAATAGTTACTTCAGTCTTACTGCTTCACAGTATTCCATAGTGAATGGACCACAGTTTTTATATCTATTCTGCTAATGATAGACACATCAGTTGTTTCAAGTGAATATGCTCGTGCTTGCCTTTTCTACACTTGCATGTATTTCTCTGGAGCGGGTATTGAGAAGTTAAGCCCCTGAGTAAAGGAGCATATGCATATTGAGTTTTCACAGATACTGACATGTCACCTCCAAAATGGCTATTACAGTTTACATTCCCACAAGTGGCATACTCATTTTTCTATGTCATCAAGATTTGATATCATCAAACTTCTTCATTTCCAATGAGATGAAATTGGGAAAAATATAGTACCTTTTTTAAGTAAACTTTTTTGTTGAAGTATAAACACAAATACAGAACAATGCATAAGTCAAACATGTATATAGCTCAATTACAAACTGAGCCTGCCTGTGTAACTCTAGCCTATTTCAAGATATGATTATTATTACCAGCTCAGAAACCTCCACTGCATTCCTACCCAGTTACTACTCCTCTCAAACATAACTACTGTCCT